>JACEFZ010021140.1:0-25000 GCA_014155875.1 Cepaea nemoralis | reverse complement strand
GATCGTGTGAGATGGCGAAACATGACCGCCCATGCTTATCGGCATGGCACGTGATGATGAATCTGGTTTTCTTCATTAGTTAACCCAACAGAGATATTTTGTAAACTGATGCCCGTTATTTCATGTTCCCAGAAATCCTGTCGCTGTTTCTGTTGTTGAATTCTGAGAGGCCGAGAGGTTAATATTTGGGGGTAATATTTTCAACAGTAGGCCGGTCTCCCTGGTCTAGGAGTTACACGACTTTCTCAGTAATCCCGTATACTCTCGTGAGTAACGTGAAGTGCGCGAGAATCGGTTGAGGTTCTCTCCGCATTGGTAACTTACGGGGTATGTGCGCCGGTCGCTCAGAAAGCAGTGGAAAACTACTGTGCGTAATCTTGTCAAGAATTCAACAATCAGCTGAAAGATGGAGATGATGACAGCGATGTCCTGTAAAGGATATGTCAATATCAGCCTATTAAGAGAGGTGTGAGACAGGGACGTGTAATGCCTCCGGAACTTATTTCTCTGTACAGTGAAATTTTCAGAAATGTACAAGATATGAAAGGAATCATCATTAGGAGAAGAAACATCGATAACATTAGATATGCGGATGATACAGTATTGATTGCAGACGATGAGCAGATTTGCAACATTTGGTAGATGCGGTTGTTGCACACAGTGAACAACTAGGGTTAGAATTCATCTGTAAGAAGACAATAGGAAGTACGAAATACCTGAATGTAATATACAAGTAAACGGGAATACTCTTAAACAAGTGAATCGGTACAATTATCTCGGAACAGTCATAACATCTGATGGGAGATGCCTTGTGCAATTAGATCAAGAATTGCCATTGCGAAGGGAGCCTTTTGTAAGATGAAAAACATACTGACCAATACACAGATGTCAATCGCTACGAGAAAAAGAGCGTTGAGCTGCTACACTGAGCCTGTATGGATGTGAAGCGTCGACAATGAGCAGTCAAGCTGAAAAGCATCTGATGGCCATGGAAATGTGGTTTCTGAGAAGGATGCAAATAATGCCATGGACATATCAATTTTCTGTTATCAATGTACAATTTGTGTTGGCTGGATCGATGTTGTATCATACGTGTTGATGTATCAATGTTCTCTCTGCAATGGTGTCACTTCAATACTATTTCATCATTGTTGTCTCATCTGTGTTGTCTTTTCAATGTATTCTCATCAATGTTGTCTTATCCGTGTTGGCTTTTCAATGTTGTCTCATCAGTATGATCTCATGAATGTCGTCTGAACAATGTTGTCTTATCATTGTTGTCTCATTAATATTTTCTGATAAGTATTGTCTTATCAATGTTTTCTCATCTATATTGTCTCATAAATAGTGCTTTATCATTATTTACACATCGATGTTGTCTTATTATTGTTGTCTCATCAATGTTGTGTTATTAATATCATCTCATGAATGTCATCTCATCAATGTTTATTTTAATTGTTGTATCATCAATTTTCCGGTTAGCCGGGTAGGGGTATCCCCTATCAAAGAAGATGTAAGACGCCTCCTTTCATCCGTTAGTCTACTGGACACCCTTGGGCAAGGTGGAGTACCCGTTTAGCCCCCCGATCAGGGTTACGTGAAGCCATGTAAGCAGGTGGTGGATGGAGTGTGAGAGCAGCCGAAAGAGTGTTGTTGGTTATGGTCTTGCACTCTGCGGCGATAGGCAGATGATCTCATCAGTAGAGACAATGGCTATGGCTACCGACTAGTACAGTCACTGCCCAGAACGAAAGCAATGGCAAACTACCTTCTGCAAAACTTGCCTAGAAACCATAACAACCATGAAAGAAAACATAATAAGAAAGGGATCTGGTGGCGAGACCCCCAGGCCAGGCAGATCAGATAACACAGGGGAAGAGTTTGACACAGGGACCAGTATCGTGATGACGGAGTTAATCCTGACTGTGTTACCAAGGAAATCCCCCGTGTCAGACTAAGAAACAGAGTGAGAATAGCAACGTGGAATGTGAGAAGTCTGTATGATGGAAAGCTTAAAGTAGTGTGTGATGAGATTGAGAGGTTAAATATTCAATTTTAGGAATTAATGAGCATCGCTGGAGCGGCAAGGGACATTTTACAACTGAAAATGGAAGTATTTTCATTTATTCTGGTAGAGACGTCGGAGGCCAGAGTGGAGTGGCATTTTGTTTAGATAAGACAACTGCAAAAGCTTTACTGGGATATAACCCAGTTAGTGATATAATCCTCACTATTAGACTTAAAGGCCGTCCAAAAAAACACAACTCTCATACAGATATATGCACCTACTTCAACAGCAGAGGAGGACGAAATTGAAGATGTTTACAACACACTACAAGACACATTAAATAAGATTGGTCATAATGATATAGCAATAATAATGGGAGATTTTAATGCAAAAGTTGGTGCAGGAAGAGCTGAAAATGAGAGACACTTTTTAGGAAAATTTGGATTAGGAAATAGAAATGAAGCAAGTGACAAATTAATTATATTTGCACAGAAAATGAGTTAACCGATAGCCAACACGCTTTTTAAACAACATCCAAGAAGACTCTTCACATGGAAGTCTCCTGACAGTATTACCAAACATCAGATAGATTATATTTTAATACAAAGAAGATGGAGATCAAGCATAATATCTGCAAAAAACCCTACGAAGTGCAGACTGTAATACAGATCATCAGGTATTAGAACCAGATCTGAAATTAAAACTCAAAAAGCTTACCCGGGGACCAAGGCCACTTCGTTTTGATCTCACAAAAATACCAGGATGCATACAACATAGAAGTTAGGAATCGCTTTGGGGTCTTGATGTCTGTACAAGAAGAAATGACACCTGATGAACTGGCAGTACAAGCTAGAAATATCTTGATAACTGCAGCCAAAGATTTAATTCCGACCAAGAAAAAGCAACTTAAGCCATGTATTACATCAGACACGTTAGAATTAATAAGACAACGAAGGGAGCTGAAACAGAAAGGAGATGAATCCGATAACAGCAGGATGAAGTATAAATCTTTAACTCGAGAAATAAGAAATAACACAAGAAAGGACAAAAATCAATATATACAAGATTGCTGTACCAGAATAGAGCAATATCATAAGACTGGAAGAGATTATGAAATGTTCAAAGAAATGAAGTTATTGACAAGAAATGTTCAACCTCAATTGAATATTATCTGTGACAGAATATAGACAAATTCTAGAAATTTGAATAACGAAGACACAAACAATAGATTGCACGATTTATTGCCTGGCATATTTCGCTGCATCTCGTCAGGTACATACTGCAGAAATCACACAACTTAAGTGAATTAACTAGATAAATCCTTCAAACTGAAATACACATGTTCGCACAGTAATGTCAATTGTCTACCACGGTAATTTTAAACTGACTAACATGTCTTTCTGCTTGCACAAGCACGGCTTACGAAGGTTGATTATTATATCTTCAGCAAACTTTAACAATCGACTACTTTGTGTGTTGAACAACACACGGAAGGCACTGCCTCTTTCAACCACGTGACCGCTCTCGAGCACATGTCTCGCGACCGATGAAGCCGGACTGTTCCGGTGTGTCGGCATGCCTACGCTACCATCTTCTGTGTGTAGTATCTTGTCCACCCAATTCGGAATGTGTTCCGAAACCCTGCAATGTAACTGTAGCTCAGTTCTACCTATGTAGATGGCCTCGCATCTGCATGTAAATTGGTAAATACAATTTGATTTGGTGTACAAAGCTGCAGGTTCTTTTACTGCTGGGATGGGGATCGTGTGTTTCTGTACCTGATGACTGGAGTTGCAGCACAGAATGTTCGCCCGACTGCTGTGATGAGCCGGTCCCGCAAACGTTGCAAACACGTGACCGCTCTCGAGCAGTTCTGCCTACTACTTCACCAAAGAATTGAGCTCGTACGGCTTCTTGAAGTTCACTAAATTCTGCACAGAAACAGTGTACAAGGTGATTATCGCAGAGAATGCTCGCCTCAACAAATCACTGAGAACTGAAAAGGTAACAACGTCAGCACTAGACAACCCAGAGAAGTATGTGAGGAACTTATCGTCGTAGTACTCAACAACATTGAAACGGAGGCCCTTGCATACGGATTAAAATTCTGCATAAAGCCCAAACACATTAGCCGTGTTGAGTCGCAAGCACAATTTGAAATGTTTGATCAAGTCTCCAAGTTATCATCTTCTTCTGCTGAGTCGGTCGGGTGGCTGAAGGCCAAACTGGTAGATTTAGAACACCAGTATCGCACAACACCCTCTAAACAGACATGTCCGCTGACCAACGAACACCTTACTGCCTTAAAAGCGTTAAAGGCTAACAAAACCCTCGTAATATTGAAGCCTGACAAAGGGATTGGTGCAGTACTTATGGACATGTCAGACTACCTGAGAAAAAATGGATGAAATATTATCAGATGCATCTAAATTCAGAGTAGAGCAAATAGTCAACAAGTCGGAGGACCTGGATGAAAAAATGAGGAAAGAGATCCAGTCACTTGTGAATGCGGGACTCATCAGTGAGGCCACTGCAAAAACGCTCTCACCGCGTGGCTCCCAAACTTCTCAGATGTAAGGGCTACCCAAGCTTCACAAGCCCGGCATCCCACTAAGACCTATCCTTTCCATGGTTAACTCTGCACAAGACCGAATGGCGAGATGGCTAGCTAAAATTTTAAAGCCAGTACGACAGGCCTTCGATCCAAGAACACTCAGAGATACATTCGAACTGGTGGAATTATTGGATACTATGGACATAAACAACAAACACATGGCATCCATGGATATTTCCTCTTTATTCACTAACGTTCCATTAGATGAGACCGTGAATATAAAAAGTGAACGCATTAGAGACAAACAACTAAAACTAGACATACCATCAGCTATTCTAGAGAGGCTATTAAAATTATGTACCGCCAACATACAATTCAACTTTCTAAACACGTCATATCGCCACATTGACGGAGTGGCCATGGGGAGTCCAATTGGACCTATTCTAGCGGACATCTTCATGGCACATTTAGAAGAAAAGAGATCCTCAGACATCAATAACTTGGCCTTTTATTGTCGTTACGTGGACGATATACTAATTATCACCACAGACGAGCTACAAGCAACATCATTTCAGGCCACAATGAACGAGACACATATAAACATCTCTTTATCTATGGAACACGAACACAACGAAGCGTTGCCGTTTCTAGATATCCTAATGAGACGTAGAGCAGACGGCACAATTCAAAGATCTGTGTACCGCAAAGAAACATGGACTGGCCAATACTTAAATTTTCAGAGCTTCGCACCTGTCCAGTACAAACGGGGCTTAGTACGGACCCTGTTTGACCGTGCTAGGAAGATATGCACCCAGTACACACTGACAGAGGAATTTGAAACTCTGAAGAATGTCTTAAACCTGAATGGGTACTCCACAGGATTTATAAAGCGCCACTGCCAACAGCCCAAACCGAAACCAGAAGTAACTACAGTCCCTAAACTCAAGGTATTCATACAGCTAACCTTCCGAGGAGATGACGTAATGCAACGTCTGCGGGACCGGCTCATCACAGCAGTCGGGCGAACATTCTGTGCTGCAACTCCAGTCATCAGGTACAGAACACACCGATCCCCATCCCAGCAGTAAAAGAATCTGTAGCTTTGTACGCCAAATCAAATTGTATTTACCAATTTACATGCAGATGCGAGGCCATCTACATAGGTAGAACTGAGCGACAGTTACATTGCAGGGTTTCGGACCACATTCCGAATTTGGTGGACACGATACTACACACAGAAGATGGTAGCCTAGGCAGGCGACACACCGGAACAGTCATGCTTCATCGGTCACGAGACATGTGCTCGAGAGCGGTCACGTGGTTGAAAGAGGCAGTGCCTTCCGTGTGTTGTTCAACACACAAAGTAGTCGATTGTTAAAGTTTGCTGAAGATATAATAATCAACCTTCGTAAGCCGTGCTTGTGCAAGCAGAAAGACATGTTAGTCAGTTTAAAATTACCGTGGTAGACAATTGACATTACTGTGCGAACATGTGTATTTTTCAGTTTGAAGGATTTATCTAGTTAATTCACTTAAGTTGTGTGATTTCTGCAGTATGTACCTGACGAGATGCAGCGAAATATGCCAGGCAATAAATCGTGCAATCTATTGTTTGTGTCTTTGTTATTCAAAGTCATCACGGGAAAACATTATTTTGAAATTCTAGAAAGATGGCAGGAGTACTGCAGTGGATTGTATGATATGAGTGACAGTGAGGATGTGAATGAGATACATGAGCCAAAGACAGCAGAGGCAGAACCTGAACCCTCATTAGATGAAATTGCTTGGGCTATAAAGAACCTGAAGAATGGTAAATCACCTGTATGTGATGAGTCACCAGCTGAACTAATTAAAGCGGGAGAATAAGAAAGCATACACATATATCATGCACTGTGTACAAAGATTTGGAAATATGGTATTTGGCCAAACGATTGGAAGAGAACTATCTTCATTCCAATACCAAAAAAAAAGGGTTACACAGGCCTGGGGTCAGTGACATTAAGGTCAGTATCCGGGAGAGCAAGGGGACACATAAACAGTTCAGGAGATAAAATAGGGCGAATAGTAAGCCCCCCAGAGGGCGAAAATGAGAAGACAGTGAGGGAAGGGGGAGCGAAGAAGAAGTCAGCTGGCTAAAATAAGGGTGAGGCAGACAGTTGGAGCAGTGAGGTTGTGTGTTATGTGGGAGGTAATGTGGGGGATAGAATTGTTGAAAAGAGAGGGACAAAGATTGACGGAGATCAGTTGATATTTGGACTCCGAGCTGAGGGGAGTTGAGTTGAGACCGGACTAGGAGGAGGTCGTGGTCGGAGAAAGTGGAAAATTGTGACGGAGTGAGGAAGAGACTCCGCACCGTGGGTTCCAGGGATAGTGAGTGGAATTCGAGACCCAGAGTGGGTTACTAGAGGGAGGCTAGTATACCTGTCGTGTGGGACGAGATTTAGTAGGCCTGAGAGGCAGTGTTATTCGAAGTGTTCCATTGGGATGGAGATATATTCTTAGAGAATTATTGTTCCTGGATTTAGATGTTACATATGTCTGTGTTAATTCAGAATTAAAGGAATATTATGTGCGCAAATTAACGCTTGTTCACTGACTGGTGTTTGGTTGTGATGCATCTTGGTTAATCTGTTGTTCAACATCACATTTACAAGGACATACCCTAGACACAACCTTAGCCACTCTATCTGTCACTCTGTCATCATTTACTTTGTGACAGACGATGAAGTGAGGGCTGTCCGATCTTGGACTTCGGTATATGGATTTACATCAGTACGTATCAGTTCATTAAGCGCAACAACATGGTTTTCCAAGTTCAATCCAGTAAAAGCCAGTAGGCGAAGACAGGATTACAAACCACAGCTAATTCAAAACAAAGCCACCACAGGTAAAACCATTGCCCACCCTGAGAGGGAGAGGGGACGGCGGGGTTTATTCACAGTACACAGACAAGGTTCGCGCTGCTGAGAGAGTCGTCTGGCGGACAGCAGGCGAAAAAGTCGGGTTGACAAAAATGTCGGCGCTGTTTAGGACAGGTTGTTCACGAAAAATAGACAGGCGCCAAAGGTGAAGGTCAGGGGAACTTGTGGACAGCGAGTGTGTGTGTTTACGGCGTCTTCAGAGTTCGGTGCAGATAATAAGACAGAAAGGGGCGCCAGGGGAGTTACGAGGGTAATTCATGGTTAAAAACTCGCCAGGAGGAGGGGAGTTATAGGAGTAAAGTGTGGGGAACACACAAAGGTGACAATCGTTGCTCCACAGAAAAGTAAAAGTTTCTGCACGGATTATTGTGATAAAGAGAAACAGAGATGACCGGCGGGTTCAAGGCCGTGGACAATGGAAAGTTACTAAAAATTGTCCAGAGTAGAACGAGATAAACACGTTGTTTTTCTACTGAAACTAGGATTTACGTGTGTGTGTGTGTGTGTGTGTGTGTGTCACAACAGTCATTCAGGTGCCGTCTTCGCAAGTATGAGCGCATTTCTCTACCAAAAAAGACTTGCAAAACGGATTTAAAGCGTTGGATAATTTTACTGCCATTCGTTGGTTTAACCTTTTCGGCAACAGTGAAGCCATACCATCACTTCAAAGCAACAGCGACGACACAGTTAAACATTCATTGACTTTAAAGGTATTTTCGTCTCCCCAAAACGCATCAGAACACTAATTCATTGTGGGAAGCTAACGTCGTAATCTTCTCAAAACAGTAACCGACAAACATTTCCAGGCGATTTTTGGAGACTATTGAAAACAAAATAAGGACTTTTATGAGATTTCACCAGTGCATTGTTGTCGGCGATTTTTTTTTTGTTTCTCTTGCTCTCATCGTCCTAAGTATTGGTGTTGTGCGTTACGTAATTATTTGTATGTGGTCCAGTGGTCGTAATAAGTAGGATATTTTTGCATTGTTTCGCGACGTACGGGAGACAAAGCAAAGAGAAATTGTCTAGGTACATATTGTATGTTGTTGAGAGGCAGCTGACGAGTCAGTTTGTTTTGTGCGGTTGAGCATTGGGTCGTCTCGACTTTATACACGGTGTTCAAGTGTCTATCGTCAGATCTATGTACATTATTCATTTTATATTTGTTCTTTTTACGGTTTTCTCTTTACTGTTACATATGATATTTGATTTCTTTGGATATATGCTATTGTTGTAATTCTTATGTTAATACAGCTTCTATCTAGATGGTATCTGTCAGTTTATATTATGCGCACGGTATGGTCTTTCATGGGCATGTTTTATGTCAGTGGGTTTTATTTCTATGTAATCATCCGTCTGCATTTCACCAGCCTATGCGTCTAGCGTCTAATAGTTGGCACTTTGTGTGGATCATTCATTTGTGTATTGTATGTATGTTTAAAACTATTTCCAGGAATTGTTCTACAGTTATTTGATATATATATATATATATATATATATATATATATATATATATATATATATATATATATATATATATATATATATATATATATATATATATATACACACGAGGGAGTATAGTTAATATTCCCCCCTCACTACCTAGTGCTTATAGAGTGACTGGGTGAGTACAGAGTGATATTTTAGCACTACGAATTTACGTACACAGGGAGTGCTGGTGTACTTAGGGAAGTGACACAAAGACTAACAGCAGAGTCGTCACATTTATAGTTGGCTGACAGACAGCAACGTGTCCACAAGTACAAGATGCCTACTTTAATGGAATATATTGAAGCAGGTGAACGAATAGGCCTGAAATGTAAAGAGTTACAGGAGTATGCAGAAGCAAAAGAACAAAAACAGACGGAAAGAGAGGAGAGGCATAATGAACGCGAGGCAAAGCGTCTACAGGAAGAGAAAGAGACACAAGTAAAACTAGCTGAAATGGAAAACAAGCGTCTACAGGAAGAGAAAGAGACACAAGTGAAACTAGCTGAAATGGAAAACAAACGTCTACAGGAAGTAAAGTTAGCTGAAATAGAAAACAAGCGTCTACAGGAAGAGACACAAATGAAAATGGAAATTGAGAAAGAGAAGATTAAGATGGAAGCTGAAATTGCTCTCAGAAAATTAGAAATATCAAAAGGTCAAAGTGAGGAAAGCAGAAGACCTTCACAGTCATCACAACGATTAAAACTGCCATACTTTACGGACCGAGACTGTCTTGAGGCCTATCTTTGGAGATTCGAATCATCTGTGAAAACTCTAGGCATCCCGGAAGCAGAGTATGCGATGCGACTTGGCGAGTTTCTTACGGGTAAGGCACTAGACACCATGTTCAATTTACCGGTAGAAGAAAGAAACAACTACACTATCTTACGTCAACGTTTGCTGACAAAGTTCCAACTAACTGAACATGGATATAGAACAAAGTTTAGACAGTTAGTGCCAGAGACAAATCAAGATTTCACAGATTTTGTTAACACAGTAAAGAACACATTTAACAAATGGATGGAGCTCGCAGAAGTAGGGAAAGATGTTAATAAATTAGTAGATTTAGTGTTAAGAGACAAAGTATTATCTTCGTGTAATACCAATTTAGTGGCTTTCTTTGAGGAACGTAAGCCAAAGGACATAGACACAATGTCACAGTTAGGGCAAAATTACATGACTGCACATCCTAACAGTTCTATTGGGAAACTAATGAGTGAGGAAATAGTCTGTGCAGCGTACACTAAACAGGACCAGAATCCAGTCATCAGACCAAGGGCGAAAAGTGTGGATTCAGCACAGAAAGGTGAGCAGCAAGAACTTCAAGATAATGGTTTCCGAGGAAACAATGTTGGTAGAGTAGGACGGTACCCATATAGAAGAGGGAACTTCCAGAGACGTCCAAATTATGCCGGATGTTGGAATTGTGGGAGCTGGAGACACAAGGCAGCGGAGTGTGACGTGCAGCCAGCCAGTGAGCCAACAAGTAACGCAAGGAAGGAGATCACTTGTTTCAAATGTGGAAGGAAGGGGCATTTCAGCCATCAATGTAGGATGAGAGAAACAGCGCACTCAAATGCAGCGCAAGTAATTGAGATGCTGAACAATGAAGATTGTAGTGGGTGCAAACCTCTTTTTGAAAAAGACAGTCAGCCAGTCCTAATATGTGGTCATACAGTGAAAGCAGGATCAGCAGTCCATGAAGGAGGAAATCTGAAGATGCATCATGGGTTTGTTAATGATAGGCCAGCGATAACAATTAGGGATTCCGGATGTACGTCCATCGGGGTGAGAAAGAGTTTAGTGCATCCCTCGGATTATACAGGGAAAAAGATTAGATCCATAACATTTAATGGGACAGTAGAGTTCTACCCATTAGCCATAATAACAGTAAAAACACCATATATCAATGGAAGAGTGACAGCGTGTGTTTTGGACTCACCAGTGGCTGATTTGATAATAGGAAATGTTATAGGAGTTAAAGATTGTACAGAAGAGGAAATAGTTTATTGGGACCAAAAATATAGTGTAAGCAGTAATGAGGTAGTTACCACAAGAGAACCTAAATTAGAGAGTATAGCTGAGGTAGAAGAGGCACTTGAAGCAGACACAGGAACTCAGGACAAGGATAGTACAGCTGAGCAGATGATAATGGATCCCAAATATAGTGCTAGTGGCTCCCAGAGACAAGATACTACTCTGAACAAATGTTCCCAAGGGTGTAGGAGAGTAGAAAATAGGCAGTCAAAGAAAGGTAGATGGTGCTTCGAGATGAAGAACAATGTTCTCACTCGCCGCTTTTCAGATAGTGGAACTGTACATGGGCAAGTAGCAGTACATTTAGCACACAGAGACCGATATACTAGAACAGCTCAGGATAGTGCATGTGCAGGGCACATAGGCATAAGGCGTATGCAGCAGAAAGAAAGGTGCCAGATATACGGGCCAAGATTGAATAAAGAGTTCAGACTAAACAGAGACGCAAGTGTAACGATGCAATATGCAGATAGGAAAGTTGAGTCAGGTCAAAAGAGTGTTCGCGACATTACTGACCCAGGGCTAGGGATAGCAAACAGATGTTGTAATTTTAGAGGTACCATGAGTCATGGGTACATGAAAGGTAGACACAGCATCGACAGGAATCAGAGGTGGGCTGATGCAAGAAAAGAACCACCTGATATATGGTCGGTACACAAATAGCTTGTGTCTTCTTAAAGATATTAATAGACCTGTGCGTACATAAGTATAATGCTTTTCTATGATGTATTATTATTATGTGATGTATTAGTTTATGCATTGATACACAACACGGAAAGTCGGCTTGTATTGATGTGTAAAGAATATGGGAGTTTACTATGAGTATTTGATATATTATTTAGTCTGGTAGCTAGAGTAAGTTGGATTTATACTTACGACTACCCAGGCAATGTGTCTGGGTCACATATTTGATAAGTATTAGTTTCCGAACATTTGAAAACGATGTTTTCTTTTGAGGGTGGGGTAGTGACACAGGCCTGGGGTCAGTGACATTAAGGTCAGTGTCCGGGAGAGCAAGGGGACACATAAACAGTTCAGGAGATAAAATAGGGCGAATAGTAAGCCCCCCAGAGGGCGAAAATGAGAAGACAGTGAGGGAAGGGGGAGCGAAGAAGAAGTCAGCTGGCTAAAATAAGGTGAGGCAGACAGTTGGAGCAGTGAGGTTGTGTGTTATGTGGGAGGCAATTGTGGGGGATAGAATTGTTGAAAAGAGAGGACAAAGATTGACGGAGATCAGTTGAATGTTTGGACTCCGAGCTGAGGGGAGTTGAGTTGAGACCGGACTAGGAGGAGGTCGTGGTCGGAGAAAGTGGAAGAATTGTGACTGGAGTTAGGAGAGACTCCGCACTGTGGGTTCCAGGGATAGTGAGTGGAATTCGAGACCCAGAGTGGGTTACTTTGAGTCGGGCCTAGAGGGAGGCTAGTATACCTGTCGTGTGGGACGAGATTTAGTAGGCCTGAGAGGCAGTGTTATTCGAAGTGTTCCATTGGGATGGAGATATATTCTTAGAGAATTATTGTTCCTGGATTTAGATGTTACATAGTGTCTGTGTTAATTCAGAATTAAAGGAATATTATGTGCGCAAATTAACGCTTGTTCACTGACTGGTGTTTGGTTGTGATGCATCTTGGTTAATCTGTTGTTCAACATCACATTTACAAGGACATACCCTAGACACAACCTTAGCCACTCTATCTGTCACTCTGTCATCATTTACTTTGTGACAGACGATGAAGTGAGGGCTGTCCGATCTTGGACTTCGGTATATGGATTTACATCAGTACGTAATCAGTTCATTAAGCGCAACAACATGGTTTTCCAAGTTCAATCCAGTAAAAGCCAGTAGGCGAAGACAGGATTACAAACCACAGCTAATTCAAAACAAAGCCACCACAGGTAAAACCATTGCCCACCCTGAGAGGGAGAGGGGACGGCGGGGTTTATTCACAGTACACAGACAAGGTTCGCGCTGCTGAGAGAGTCGTCTGGCGGACAGCAGGCGAAAAGTCGGGTTGACAATAATGTCGGCGCTGTTTAGGACAGGTTGTTCACGAAAAATAGACAGGACGCCAAAGGTGAAGGTCAGGGAACTTGTGGACAGCGAGTGTGTGTGTGTGTACGGCGTCTTCAGAGTTCGGTGCAGATAATAAGACGGAAAGGGGCGCCAGGGGAGTTACGAGGGTAATTCATGGTTAAAAACTCGCCAGGAGGAGGGGAGTTATAGGAGTAAAGTGTGGGGAACACACAAAGGTGACAATCGTTGCTCCACAGAAAAGTAAAAGTTTCTAGCACGGATTATTGTGATAAAGAGAAACAGAGATGACCGGCGGGTTCAAGGCCGTGGACAATGGAAAGTTACTGAAAAATTGTCCAGAGTAGAACGAGATAAACACGTTGTTTTTCTACTGAAACGAGGATTTACGTTTAATGTCTTGTGTGTGTGTCATATCGTGTCATCAGGAACAACCCACAACAGTCATTCAGGTGCCGTCTTCGCAAGTATGAGCGCATTTCTCTACCAAAAAAGACTTGCAAAACGGATTTAAAGCGCTGGATAATTTTACTGCCATTCGTTGGTTTAACCTTTTCGGCAACAGTGAAGCCATACCATCACTTCAAAGCAACAGCGACGACACAGTTAAACATTCATTGACTTTAAAGGTATTTTCGTCTCCCCAAAACGCATCAGAACACTAATTCATTGTGGGAAGCTAACGTCGTAATCTTTTCAAAACAGTAACCGACAAACATTTCCAGGCGATTTTCGGAGACTATTGAAAACAAAATAAGGACTTTTATGAGATTTCACCATTGCATTGTTGTCGGCGATTTTTTTTTGTTTCTCTTGCTCTCATCGTCCTAAGTATTGGTGTTGTGCGTTACGTAATTATTTGTATGTGGTCCAGTGGTCGTAATAAGTAGGATATTTTTGCATTGTTTCGCGACGTACGGGAGACAAAGCAAAGAGAAATTGTCTAGGTACATATTGTATGTTGTTGAGAGGCAGCTGACGAGTCAGTTTGTTTTGTGCGGTTGAGCATTGGGTCGTCTCGACTTTATACACGGTGTCCAAGTGTCTATCGTCAGATCTATGTACATTATTCATTTTATATTTGTTCTTTTTACTGTTTTCTCTTTACTGTTACATATGATATTTGATTTCTTTGGATATATGCTATTGTTGTAATTCTTATGTTAATACAGCTTCTATCTAGATGGTATCTGTCAGTTTATATTATGCGCACGGTATGGTCTTTCATGGGCATGTTTATGTCAGTGGGTTTTATTTCTATGTAATCATCCGTCTGCATTTCACCAGCCTATGCGTCTAGCGTCTAATAGTTGGCACTTTGTGTGGATCATTCATTTGTGTATTTGTATGTATGTTTAAAACTATTTCCAGGAATTGTTCTACAGTTATTTGATATATATATATATATATATATATATATATATATATATATATATATATATATATATATATATATATATATATATATATATATATATATACACGAGGGAGTATAGTTAATATTCCCCCCTCACTACCTAGTGCTTATAGAGTGACTGGGTGAGTACAGAGTGATATTTTAGCACTACGAATTTACGTACACAGGGAGTGCTGGTGTACTTAGGGAAGTGACACAAAGACTAACAGCAGAGTCGTCACATTTATAGTTGGCTGACAGACAGCAACGTGTCCACAAGTACAAGATGCCTACTTTAATGGAATATATTGAAGCAGGTGAACGAATAGGCCTGAAATGTAAAGAGTTACAGGAGTATGCAGAAGCAAAAGAACAAAAACAGACGGAAAGAGAGGAGAGGCATAATGAACGCGAGGCAAAGCGTCTACAGGAAGAGAAAGAGACACAAGTAAAACTAGCTGAAATGGAAAACAAGCGTCTACAGGAAGAGAAAGAGACACAAGTGAAACTAGCTGAAATGGAAAACAAACGTCTACAGGAAGTAAAGTTAGCTGAAATAGAAAACAAGCGTCTACAGGAAGAGACACAAATGAAAATGGAAATTGAGAAAGAGAAGATTAAGATGGAAGCTGAAATTGCTCTCAGAAAATTAGAAATATCATCAAAGGTCAAAGTGAGGAAAGCAGAAGACCTTCACAGTCATCACAACGATTAAAACTGCCATACTTTACGGACCGGAGACTGTCTTGAGGCCTATCTTTGGAGATTCGAATCATCTGTGAAAACTCTAGGCATCCCGAAGCAGAGTATGCGATGCGACTTGGCGAGTTTCTTACGGGTAAGGCACTAGACACCATGTTCAATTTACCGGTAGAAGAAAGAAACAACTACACTATCTTACGTCAACGTTTGCTGACAAAGTTCCAACTAACTGAACATGGATATAGAACAAAGTTTAGACAGTTAGTGCCAGAGACAAATCAAGATTTCACAGACTTTTGTTAACACAGTAAAGAACACATTTAACAAATGGATGGAGCTCGCAGAAGTAGGGAAAGATGTTAATAAATTAGTAGATTTAGTGTTAAGAGACAAAGTATTATCTTCGTGTAATACCAATTTAGTGGCTTTCTTTGAGGAACGTAAGCCAAAGGACATAGACACAATGTCACAGTTAGGGCAAAACTTACATGACTGCACATCCTAACAGTTCTATTGGGAAACTAATGAGTGAGGAAATAGTCTGTGCAGCGTACACTAAACAGGACCAGAATCCAGTCATCAGACCAAGGGCGAAAAGTGTGGATTCAGCACAGAAAGGTGAGCAGCAAGAACTTCAAGATAATGGTTTCCGAGGAAACAATGTTGGTAGAGTAGGACGGTACCCATATAGAAGAGGGAATTTCCAGAGACGTCCAAATTATGCCGGATGTTGGAATTGTGGGAGCTGGAGACACAAGGCAGCGGAGTGTGACGTGCAGCCAGCCAGTGAGCCAACAAGTAACGCAAGGAAGGAGATCACTTGTTTCAAATGTGGAAGGAAGGGGCATTTCAGCCATCAATGTAGGATGAGAGAAACAGCGCACTCAAATGCAGCGCAAGTAATTGAGATGCTGAACAATGAAGATTGTAGTGGGTGCAAACCTCTTTTTGAAAAAGACAGTCAGCCAGTCCTAATATGTGGTCATACAGTGAAAGCAGGATCAGCAGTGCCATGAAGGAGGAAAGTCTGAAGATGCATCATGGGTTTGTTAATGATAGGCCAGCGATTAACAATTAGGGATTCCGGATGTACGTCCATCGGAGTGAGAAAGAGTTTAGTGCATCCCTCGGATTATACAGGGAAAAAGATTAGATCCATAACATTTAATGGGACAGTAGAGTTCTACCCATTAGCCATAATAACAGTAAAAACACCATATATCAATGGAAGAGTGACAGCGTGTGTTTTGGACTCACCAGTGGCTGATTTGATAATAGGAAATGTTATAGGAGTTAAAGATTGTACAGAAGAGGAATAGTTTATTGGGACCAAAAATATAGTGTAAGCAGTAATGAGGTAGTTACCACAAGAGAACCTAAATTAGAGAGTATAGCTGAGGTAGAAGAGGCACTTGAAGCAGACACAGGAACTCAGGACAAGGATAGTACAGCTGAGCAGATGATAATGGATCCCAAATATAGTGCTAGTGGCTCCCAGAGACAAGATACTACTCTGAACAAATGTTCCCAAGGGTGTAGGAGAGTAGAAAATAGGCAGTCAAAGAAAGGTAGATGGTGCTTCGAGAGGAAGAACAATGTTCTCACTCGCCGCTTTTCAGATAGTGGAACTGTACATGGGGCAAGTAGCAGTACATTTAGCACACAGAGACCGATATACTAGAACAGCTCAGGATAGTGCATGTGCAGGGCACATAGGCATAAGGCGTATGCAGCAGAAAGAAAGGTGCCAGATATACGGGCCAAGATTGAATAAAGAGTTCAGACTAAACAGAGACGCAAGTGTAACGATGCAATATGCAGATAGGAAAGTTGAGTCAGGTCAAAAGAGTGTTCGCGACATTACTGACCCAGGGCTAGGGATAGCAAACAGATGTTGTAATTTTAGAGGTACCATGAGTCATGGGTACATGAAAGGTAGACACAGCATCGACAGGAATCAGAGGTGGGCTGATGCAAGAAAAGAACCACCTGATATATGGTCGGTACACAAATAGCTTGTGTCTTCTTAAAGATATTAATAGACCTGTGCGTACATAAGTATAATGCTTTTCTATGATGTATTATTATTATGTGATGTATTAGTTTATGCATTGATACACAACACGGAAAGTCGGCTTGTATTGATGTGTAAAGAATATGGGAGTTTACTATGAGTATTTGATATATTATTTAGTCTGGTAGCTAGAGTAAGTTGGATTTATACTTACGACTACCCAGGCAATGTGTCTGGGTCACATATTTGATAAGTATTAGTTTCCGAACATTTGAAAACGATGTTTTCTTTTGAGGGTGGGGTAGTGACACAGGCCTGGGGTCAGTGACATTAAGGTCAGTGTCCGGGAGAGCAAGGGGACACATAAACAGTTCAGGAGATAAAATAGGGCGAATAGTAAGCCCCCCAGAGGGCGAAAATGAGAAGACAGTGAGGGAAGGGGGAGCGAAGAAGAAGTCAGCTGGCTAAAATAAGGGTGAGGCAGACAGTTGGAGCAGTGAGGTTGTGTGTTATGTGGGAGGCAATGTGGGGGATAGAATTGTTGAAAAGAGAAGGACAAAGATTGACGGAGATCAGTTGATGTTTGGACTCCGAGCTGAGGGGAGTTGAGACCGGACTAGGAGGAGGTCGTGGTCGGAGAAAGTGGAAAATTGTGATGGAGTGAGGAAGAGACTCCGCACTGTGGGTTCCAGGGATAGTGAGTGGAATTCGAGACCCAGAGTGGGTTACTTTGAGTCGGGCCTAGAGGGAGGCTAGTATACCTGTCGTGTGGGACGAGATTTAGTAGGCCTGAGAGGCAGTGTTATTCGAAGTGTTCCATTGGGATGGAGATATATTCTTAGAGAATTATTGTTCCTGGATTTAGATGTTACATGTGTCTGTGTTAATTCAGAATTAAAGGAATATTATGTGCGCAAATTAACGCTTGTTCACTGACTGGTGTTTGGTTGTGATGCATCTTGGTTAATCTGTTGTTCAACATCACATTTACAAGGACATACCCTAGACACAACCATAGCCACTCTATCTGTCACTCTGTCATAATTTACTTTGTGACAAAGGGCAACCAGAAATTATGCACCAACTATAGAACTGTTGCCCTGATCAGTCATGCAAGTAAAATTCTACTAAAAATCATAATGGGAAGACTTCGTAAGAAAATGGAAGAAGAGATTAACGTTGTTCAAGCTGGATTTAGACAAGGAAGAGGAACAAGAAATCACATATTCAACATGCGTTTAATAATAGAGAAGTGCAGAGAATTTAATGTAAACCTATTCTCATGTTTTGTGGATTATTCAAAAGCAATTGATTGTGTTCAACATCAGAAACATTGGGGAAATCATGAGGAATATGGGTTTTCCATCACATGTAGTACAACTCATAAAAATGCTCTATCTAGACCAACAAGCAGCAGTTAGAATAGATGGCGAGGCATCAGATTGGTTTGACATCAAGCAAGGAGTTCGTCAGGGCTGCGTGCTGTCACCCTATTTGTTTAACCTGTACGCCGAAAATATAATGAGAAATGTAAGAGATGATATAAACAGGGAGCTATATGATGCCCTAAATATCGGCGGTCATGACATACCAGAGATTCGATATGCTGATGATACAGTATTACTATCCACAACACAGAATGGCATAGAAAATCTAATAGCCTCAACACAATTGAATAGTGAAAATCACAACTTATATCTTAACATAGCAAAAACAAAAGATAATGCATACAGATAAAACTACCTATGGAGAAAGAAATATACATTAATGGGGAAAAATTAGGAGGTGGTGGAAAATTTTGAATATCTTGGGTCATTGATTACCAACAACGGGACACAATGAAAGAAATTAAACGGCGACTATCAATTGCTCTTCAAAGACTAAAACAGCTGAATAAATTATGGAGTGGGACAGACAGAACTACAAAAAATTAGATTTTTAAGAGCATGCATCTTTCCCATTGCAACATACGCCTGTGAGACATGGACACTTACTAAACAAGCTGAACAGCGCATAAACGCCTTTGAATATAAATGTTATAGACGAGTTCTAAGAATATCTTGGGTAAAGAAAAGAACAAATGCATCCATACTTCAAGAGTTGAATATTGAAGAAGGTTGGCTATTAAAGACGATAAAACAAAGAAAATTTAAATATTTCGGTCACTTGAAACGTCACGAAAGTTTGGAGAGAACAATAATGGAAGGGTATATGCCGGGGAAGAGAGGAAGAGGAAGGCCAAAGAGAAGATGGGTGCAGGATGTGGTGGATGATCTCCAGATGGGTGTATCAGACGCGGGACATCTTGCTTATGATCGATAGGTTTTCCGGAAGGTTGTTATGGGAGCGAGGTTCTGCAAAGGACATGCTACTGAATGAATGAATCATCAATTTTATCTCATCAATGTCATCTCATCAATGATCAATGTCATCTCAAAAATGATATCTCACCAATGTCATCACATCAATGTCATCTCATCAATGTCATCTCAAAATGATATCTCATCAATGTCATCTCATCAATGTCATCTCATCAATGTCATCTCACGGATGACGTCTCATCAATGTCATCTCATCAATGTAATCCCACCAATGTCATCTCATCACTGTTGTCTCATCAATCTCATCCCATCAATGTCGTCTCATCACTGTTGTCTCATCAATGTCATCTCATCAATGTCATCTCATCAATATTATCTCATCAATGTTACCTCATCCCAGTCACCTCATCAGTGTCGTCTCATCAATGTCATTTCTGCAATGATGCCTCATCAATTTTGTCTCATCAATTTTGTCTCATCTGTGTTGTTTCATCTGCGTTGTCTCATCAATGATGTCTCATCAATATTTCCTCATCAGTTTTGTTTTATCAGTGTCATCTCATCTGTGTTGTCACATCAATGTTATTTCTTCAATGTTGTCTCATCAACGTCATCTCGCCTGTGTTGTCTCATCAAGTTTGTCTCATCAATGTTGTCTCATCAATGTTGTCTCGTCAATGTTGTCTCATCAATGTTGTCTCATCAATGTTGTCTCATCAATGTCGTCTCATCAATACCATCTCATAGATGTTATCTCATCAAAGTTGTCTCATCAATGTTGTCTCATCAATGTTGTCTCATCAATGTTGTCTCATCATTGTCGTTTCATTAATGTTGTCTCATTAATGTCATCTCATCTGTGTTGTCTCATCAATGCAATCTCATCTGTGTTGTCTCATCAATCTTGCCCCATCAATGTCATCTCATCTGTGTTGTCTCATCTGTGTTGTCTCATCAATGTCATTTCATCAATGTTGTCTCAATAATGTTGTCTCATAAATCTTGTCTCATCAATTTCATCTCATCTGTGTTGTCTCATCAATGTCATCTCATCAAATCTTCTCTCATCAGTATCATCTCATCTGTGTTGTCTCATCAATCTTGCCCCATCAATGTCATCTCATCTGTGTTGTCTCATCTGTGTTGTCTCATCAATCTTGTCTCATCAATATAAACTCATCTGTGTTGTTTCATCTGTGTTGTCTCATCAATCTTGTCTCATCAATGTCATCTCATCTGTGTTGCCTCATCAATCTTGTCTCATCAATGTCATCTCATCAATGTTGTCTCATCAATGTTGGCTCATCAATCTTGTCTCATTAATTTCATCTCATCTGTGTTGTCTCATCAATGTCATCTCATCTGTGTTGTCTCATCAATGTCATCTCATCTGTGTTGTCTCATCAATCTTTCCTCATCAATGTCATCTTATCAATGTTGTCTCATCAATCTTTTCTCACCAATGTTATCTCATCTGTGTTGTCTCATCTGTGTTGCCTCATCAATTTTGTCTCATCAATGTCATCACATCAATGTTGTCTCATCAATGTTGGCTCATCAATCTTGTCTCATCAATTTCATCTCATCTGTGTTGTCTCATCAATGTCATCTCATCTGTGTTGTCTCATCAATGTCATCTCATCTGTGTTGTCTCATCAATGTCATCTTATCTGTGTTGTCTCATCAATCTTGTCTCATCATCTCATCAATGTTGTCTTATCGATGTCGTCTCATCAATATCATTTCATCATTGTTGTCTCATCAATGTCATCTCATCTGTGATGTCTCATCAATGTCATATTATCTGTGTTGTCTCATCAATTTCATCCCATCTGCGTTGTCTCTTCAATGATGTCTCATCAATATTTCCTCATCAGTTATGTTTTATCAGTGTCATCTCATCTTTGTTGTCAAATCAATGTTATTTCTTCAATGTTGTCTCGTCAACGTCATCTCGCCTGTGTTGTCTCATCAAGTTTGTCTCATCAATGTTGTCTCGTCAATGTTGTCTCGTCAATGTTGTCTCATCAATGTTATCTCATCAATGTCGTCTCATCAATACCATCTCATAGATGTTATCTCATCAAAGTTGTCTCATCAATGTTGTCTCATCAATGTTGTCTCATCATTGTCGTTTCATTAATGTTGTCTCATTAATGTCATCTCATCTGTGTTGTCTCATCAATGTCATCTCATCTGTGTTGTCTCATCAATCTTGCCCCATCAATGTCATCTATTCTGTGTTGTCTCATCAATCTTGTCTCATCAATGTCATCTCATCTGTATTGTCTCATCAATCTTGTCTCATCAATGTAATTTCATCAATGTTGTGTCAGCAATGTTGTCTCATCAATCTTGTCTCATCAATTTCATCCCATTTGTGTTGTCTCATCAATGTCATCTCATCACATCTTGTCTCATCAGTATCATATCAACTGTGTTGTCTCATCAATCTTGCCCCATCAATGTCATCTCATCTGTGTTTGTCTCATCAATCTTGTCTCATCAATCTTGTCTCATCAATGTAATCTCATCTGTGTTGTCTCAATGGTGTTGTCTCATCAATCTTGTCTCATCAATGTCATCTCATCAATGTCATCTCATCAATGTTGTCTCATCAATGTTGTCTCATCAATTTCATCTCATCAGTGTTGTCTCATCAATGTCATCTCATCAATCTTGTCTCATCAATGTCATCTCATCTGTGTTGTCTCATCAATCTTGTCTCATCAATGTCATCTCATCTGTGTTGCCTCATCAATCTTGTCTCATCAATGTTATCTCATCAATGTAGTCTCATCAATGTTGGCTCATCAATCTTGTCTCATCAATGTCATCTCATCTGTGTTGTCTCATCAATGTCATCTCATCTGTGTTGTCTCATCAATGTCATCTTATCTGTGTTGTCTCATCAATCTTGTCTCATCATCTCATCAATATTGTCTTATCAATGTCGTCTCATCAATATCACTTCATCATTGTTGTCTCATCAATGTCATTTCATCTGTGTTGTCTCATCAATGTCATCTCATCAATGCTGTCTCATCAATGTCAGCATCTTCAATCTTGTCTCATCAATTTCATCTCATCTGTGTTGTCTCATCTATGTCATCTCATCTGTGTTGTCTCATCAATGTCATCTTATCTGTGTTGTCTCATCAATCTTGTCTCATCATCTCATCACTGTTGTCTTATCAATGTCGTCTCATCAAAATCATTTCATCATTGTTGTCTCATCAATGTCATCTCTTCTGTGGTGTCTCATCAATGTCATATTATCTGTGTTGTTTCATCAATTTCATCTCATCTGTGTTGTCTCATCAATGTCATCTCTTCAAATCTTGTCTCATCAGTGTCATCTCATCTGTGTTGTCTCATCAATCTTGCCCCATCAATGTCATCTCATCTGTGTTGTCTCATCTGTGTTGTCTCATCAATCTTGTCTCATCAATGTAATCTCATCTGTGTTGTCTCATCTGTGTCGTCTCATCAATCTTGTCTCATCAATGTCATCTCATCAATGTTGTCTCATCAATCTTTTCTCATCAATTTCATCTCATCAGTGTTGTCTCATCAATGTCATCTCATCAATCTTGTCTCATCAATGCCATCTCATGTGTATTGTCTCATCAATCTTGCCCCATCAATGTCATCTCATCTGTGTTGTCTCATATGTGTTGTCTCATCAATCTTGTCTCATAAATGTCATCTCATCTGTGTTATCTCATCTGTGTTGCCTCATCAATCTTGTCTCATCAATGTCATCTCATCAATGTTGTCTCATCAATGTTGGCTCATCAATCTTGTCTCATCAATTTCATCTCATCTGTGTTGTCTCATCAATGTCAACTCATCTGTGTTGTCTCATCAATGTCATCTTATCTGTGTTGTCTCATCAATCTTGTCTCATAATCTCATCAATGTTGTCTTATCAATGTCGTCTCATCAATATAATTTCATCATTGTTGTCTCATCAATGTCATCTCATCTGTGTTGTCTCATCCATGTCATCTCATCAATGTTGTCTCATAAATGTTGTCTCATCTGTGTTGTCTCATTAATGCCATCTCATCAATGTTGTCTCATCAATGTTGTCACATCAATGTTGTCTCATCAATGTCATCTCATCTGTGTTGTCTCATCTGTGTTATCTCATCAATGTTGTCTCAACAATGTCGTCTCATCTGTGTTGTCTCATCTGTGTTGTCTCATCAATGTTGTCGCATCAATGTTGTCTCATCAATGTTGTCTCATCAATGTTGTCTCATCAATGTCATCTCATCTGTGTTGTCTCATCAATGTCTCATCAATGTTGTGGTGGTGTTTTGTGGTGCTCTCTGGACAACAGGATTGTGAGAGCAGATGTCCCAAGCCTCACGATAGATGGTAGAAATGTCAGCAGATAGAACAAATTGAAGTATCTGGGAATCACATTTGACAGGAGCCTATCCTTCAACGACCATGCGGAGATGGTTGTGACAAGATCTCAAAAGGGACTCAGTGCACATAAAACTATGGCTGCAATGGACACAGAGCAGAGAATGCTTTTAACACTATACCAGCACTTGATCCTCTCAGTAACTGATTATGGATTAGGTCTGCTCACTGTCTCAGAGAGTCAGCTGGTGAAGTTAGAGCGCATACAGAACGAAGCTATGCGGGTCATTCTGGGATGCACTGGAGACACCCCAGTAGTGTGTATGCGTTACATCCTTGGTCTGCCGAGTGTTGCTGGTAGGCTCAAAGTGATGCAGGCGAAGGCATACCTCAGAGTAGCTGCAGACACAGACCACCCACTGCATGAGGCGCTGGTCGCAGTTAAGGGTCAGCGACTGATAAGAGGGAAATCATGGATGGCTCAGGCAGAGGATACGATATAATAGTGTTATACACAGGTTAGTAGGCACGTGATCGTACAGCACACAAGACTCCGTTGTTTAGAACATTCTTTATTAGTCGAATCGTTCAACTACAGCATAATGATGGTAAGCTCAAATCCCGATGTTTACATGTTCCTGCCTTCTTGCTAGCTGGCCCCCAAGTGACGTGTGTCCCCGCCTAGATACACTTCTTCATTCGTGCACACACGTTCACTAGCTATGGTTTTCCCACTAGTCAAGGAATGCGCAGCATTCCTTAACTCCTTACTCCTAAGCTACTCCCTTTACTGGCCCTTTACTGTTACAATACCTCCCCTTCTTCAAGGAGAATTTTTCCTTGAAAAAAATCTCAACCCCAACTCTTAACCCCTTAACTCTACATCTCTATACATTAACAACCATTCCATATAATTCTTAACTCAATTCTCATTCTCCTATCTCATCATAGCCAATTGCTAACCAGAGACAATAATACCGAAACTCTCTACAAAAGTCGTTATAAAAGTTCTTCAGAAAACTCGCTACAAAACTCTCATAAACTCGCTACAAAACCCCCCCTCCTAAATTGATTGACAAAACTGAGATATTCCCCTTACCTTTAATTCTCCCCCTTTTTCACATTCTCACATTCTCACATTCT
>JACEFZ010021139.1:0-25598 GCA_014155875.1 Cepaea nemoralis | reverse complement strand
AATTTGGGAAAACTTAAGACGAGGGGAAAGACAAGGGAAGACCTAGAAGCAAGTACCTGGATGGCTTGGCCCTTGTAGCATGGTCGAGACAGAAACACGGAGCTGATCCATGACTCTGGTGATCGAGTGAGATGGCAGAACATGACCGCCCACGCTTACCGGCATGGCACATGATGGATATATATATATATATATATATATATATATATATATATATATATATATATATATATATATATATATATATATATAGAGACAGGAGAGAGAGAGAGAGAGAGAGAGAGCAATCGGAACTTGATGGATGATGTGGTTAATATCACTTCATCATCTTTACTTCACTGGAGATTTTATGGTACCCATTTTAGGCTGGGTCAACTTAGGAACCCAGGTCAGTTTACAACATGGGCTTCGGTTGGAGTGAATTTGATTTCCATGACCACCGGGCCAATAGGCACGCTTTTAAAATATTTTGCATGTCAACTCCAGGTTGATGTTCTAGGCAATTTTACGTTCTGTAATTTGCCATTGCTTTCTGATAACTAGATCATGCATTAAAATCACCAGGGCAACAAAATCGACGTCATTAAAATATAAGGTGAACACTAAGGAAGAAGAAGAAGAAGAAGAAGAAGAAGAAGAAGAAGCGGGAAGAGGAGGAGGAATAGAAGAAGATGAAGAAGACAACGATGAGGAGGAGGAGCGGGAAGGGGGGGGGAGAAGAAGAAGAAGACGAAGAAGAAGAAGAAGAAGAAGAGAAGAAGAAGAAGAAGAAGAAGAAGAAGAAGAAGAAGAAGCGGGAAGAGGATGAGGAAAAGAAGAAGATGAAGAAGACAACGATGAGGAGGAGGAGGAGCGGGAAGGGGGGGGGGAGAAGAAGAAGAAGACGAAGAAGAGGAAGAAGAAGAAGAAGAAGAAGAAGAAGAAGAAGAAGAAGAAGAAGAAGAAGAAGAAGAAGAAGAAGAAGAAGAAGAAGAAGAAGAAGAAGTTTTCTATTTTCATGAACACAATCCATATTTGAATTGTATAACTACTCCCGCTCTGTTATAGGGTGATTTAAATGACAGGCTGTAACCGCCATTTAAACCTACAAACCAGTGGGCGGCAAAGAACTGTGGCGTGAGAGATACAGGGTGATAAAACGACCGCAGATTTTACAGGATATGACATCAAAGTACCACCATAATTATCGCCTATTTTATGCGTGTTTAGCGTCCGCTACTCACTTTCTGATGTGTTTGTGTGGATTGTGCTTTCTGGTCTTTTTATGCCCTCCACCAGCTTGGTGTGCACAGGCGGGAAAACGTTTGAACGCAGGCGTCCCTAAACAAAACGTGTCTACAGTGGCTACTGATATTATGGATTGTTCTGTTCTTGATTGTGCGACTTTTAAGCGACTTTTTTATTACTGGTATCTTTATGTCTTCCTCTTCTTCTTTTCATCTCTCAATGGAGCACCGGCCCTAAGTCAACCCACGCCAAGCCCTATGTGAACAGGTTCATAATTGGTTGGGTTTTGGAACTAAAGTTTTCTCAGGGCTAAGGTAGCCGGTCTCGCGCCAACCCTACTTTGTCGGCTCTTACGACACGCTATGTAGATTTCGGTGTTACTGTTCTTTGCTTCCCTCTAATGACGATAATAATGAAGATAATTTTCAATATTCTGTTCTGTAAAGCTGCATTATTTTGTGTTATATTATATTGTCCCCCCCCCCTCCCCCCTCAACGCGTATCCACCTTGTCGTGGTGGGGGGGGGGGGGGGCGTTCGTATCCTAATTACCCCAAGAGCTAAGTCGATGGATGCACAACTATGTGTCGGACAGGACTTGGGTTAGGGGCCAGACTAAGAGAGACACAAACTGTTGCTCTGCAGGTAGACTGAGGATAGCAGTAAAAAGTTCAAATCAGGCGTCATTCATTGGCACCTTGCCGTCTTGACAGACGATAGTTTGTAAGGGATGGTGTTATTGCCTCTCCATAGCACAAAGCCTGGGTTAAATATAGAGATCATGTGTTGCCCATGCAGCATGATCCCTCTCTCGGCCTGCCTAGTTCACTCCAGATGAAAGGTAACATCTCTACATCTGGAACAAGACAAGCTGCAGAAGCTGCCGGATCAGCAAAGCAATGCTCTAATTGTCCGCCTGTCGGAGCTTCGATCCTACACCAGCCGCCAACCAAGACTTAGGGCCTGGTCTGCCCTGCCATGCCACCTTGTCTTTAGGTTGCATTTCCTCGCACCAGTGTAAGGCTTGTACCCTCCCAATTGCGCTCTTCCGCCCGAAGCCGTTGGCACAATGTGGGGTGTCGGGTTTGGTAAGCGCCGCCCAACGTTCGGCGCTAACAGAAAGCAAGTAGTACCGTCTACTGTTATACGGTAGCTCAGTCATATCTGACTAAGACCTGGCAAATCAGGCGTACGAAGGCAGAAATTCTTGGTCCGGACACATACTCTAAGGCTCTCAGCTGAGGGATATGGCTGAACGACCTCTAAGCTATAAGCCCTCGGATGTGAGAGCCGGGCCGATACTCACCTACTGCAAAATGGAGGTGAGGATGCTGAGCATGCTACATGCTTAGTTTAGATACCTGTTCGAAGGCTCTCAGCTGGGGGATATGAGGGATTCCTGGATGAGAAGGCCTGGCCGTTACTCGCTCACTGATGCATAGAGGTAAAGTGCTGAGCCGGCAGCACATGTAGCCTACCTCGTGAGCGGTTACTAAAGGTGGAAAAAGCGCCCCAGTCGCACGCAATGGTTAAGATGAAAGTCTATATCTATACTCATAGAGTGAGCGTAGACAAAGGTGGAAGATGTCTCGTTTACACGAAATGGAACTGCTTGGCTAGCGAATCCATTACGTGGAAGCCCGAAGTGCAAAGCTTTCTGAGTGGATGTCGCCCGCAGTCTGTCCCGTCCCTGATTTGTGCTTGAGCGACCAGTGGCAAAAGAAATGCCCAATACATGGAAGTGAGGAATTAAAGCAGCCATGAGCAGACGTGGCAATTCCTCGGGTGAGCCCAGTCTCAGAGCAATATAGTGCCGGCTCTGCAATTATGGAAGCCTCCTTGGATAGCGGCAGATGCCCATTGTCTGCTCCTACCTTCCCTTGAGGGGTGACCGTGATGTCTTTGACCGTTATACCTTGACCAGCTGAGATGTGGGTGACACCACAACAGTAAGAGTCTAACGTCCCTCGAAACCCAAGGAAGGCTAGCCTCAGTAAAACATGCCCGCTGAAGTCGGATGTGCCGGCCTAAGGGTGGCAAATAAAACGTGGCACAACGTAATTACGTCCGAGTGAAATGTCGATCGTGCCCGGAACAGCTCTGACTAACTAGTCTTCCGAATGTAACGGAACAGCTCTGATTAGCTAGTTTTCCGATTATCCGTCGTGCTTGGAACAGCTCTGACTATCTAGTCTTCCGAATAACCTTCGTGTCCGGAACAGCTATGACTAGCTAGTTTTCCGAAAGTACGTAGTGCCCGGAACAGCTCTAACTATTTTGTTATCGGGCACAGCAACTAAGCACATATCTGAAACGAAAGCTCGCTGAGTGGATACCATCTGCAATCCGACCGTCCCTGGATTGTGCGGGAAGCGGCATGTAGCGAACGAAAGACCCAATATATTGAAGTGAGGAATTATAGCAGCAATGAGCAGGACGTGACGATTCCCTCGGTGAGCCCAGCACCAGAGCGCTATGGGCCGGCTCTGCAACTATGGAAGCCACCCTGGATGGCGGAAAATGCCAAGGACTGTCCCTGCCTTCCATTGAGGGCTGATCGGTAAGTAATCGACCGTTCTAACTTGACCAGCTGGAATGTGGACGGCACCTCAAAAGTGAGAGTCCACCAGGAATGCTAACCTGGTCAAAAACGCACGCAAAAGTCGAATATGTTGGCCTAAGGGTCTAGGCCTAAGGGTGCATAACAATACACAGCAATCACATTTGGAAAAAAAAACACACTCCGGATGAACGCAGAAGAAGAAGAAGAAGAAGAAGAAGAAGAAGAAGAAGAAGAAGAAGAAGAAGAAGAAGAAGAAGAAGAAGAAGATGAAGATATTGTTTGCTTCTCCCTAGGCTTCGGTAACACAAAGGTGTCTTTACTAACTATGGTTAAGCCCTTTACTGACTAGCGTAGATGCTCCTGTCTTGACGGCTTACAGTTCATCTTATCCTAGCTGGTATCCATTTCGAGCAATGCGTGGTATGGAAGTCGAGTAGCACCCTTGGCCTCAGTACAGATGGAACAGACGTTGATGGCCATGCTGCACAATCAGGTATGAACTTGGCATACCCAAGTTATCTAGCTAGCCAGTGTGAATGTTTTGAGTGCAGTCAGAATGAAGTGATGAGAACATTATAGGGTTCACATGGTATATTATCCTTGCGATAAAGAGGCACAAGCTCGGACTTTTGTCAATAAGATCCGAGCATACGCTATCCCAGTGTTAAATCGGTACTATTATGTGAGTCAGAAACAAGGATAACAACTAATTACGAATAAACTTCAAGCATTCACTAACTGGTGTCTATTCAGAATAGTGGGAATGACATTGTATGGCATAATCATCAATATAGAGCTCGTGGTGGGAACCAAACAAATCCCGGTAAACCAAGAGGTAAGTAAAATACGCTGCCGCTGCATAGGACATACCGCGAAACCTCGAGGACAATATAACTAGACACTTTATTTTCTAGAACACACAGAGCAAATGAAATAGCGGGAGACCTAAAGACAAATAGAGAAGAGAATTATAGACAGAGATGAATAATACTGACATGGTGGAAGCTGCAGGAGATAGCAAAATGTAGGATGGCTTGGCGTGGGTTCGTTGGGAAAAGTTGCTCCATTGGGAGACAAAGTCAGAGGAAGAATAAGAAGAAGATACACTAGCCCAGACCAAAGACTATTTGGGTACTTCATTTTTAATTCGCCGAAAAATAGAAATTCCGGGTGTTTCCGGAAAATCACGTGACATCAGGGTGATTCCATAGTGGGTGTAGGGGTGTGTTGATATACTGTGCAACTTATGTATAAGGGTAGGGTCATTTGTGTGACATGAAACTCTGCGCAATAAAGAATAATACAAATAGAATGTGTTGTCGATCACTTCCGGTTGAGCATGTGGTGGACTGCTAGACCGATCGATGGATGCAGTACATGGTTCTATGCCCGCAGGGCCCTCACTGTCGTCCGAATGTTTATCCATGTATTTTGCTACTCGTAAAATCTTGTGTATGTCCTATCTGTCTGCGCTCATCTTTGATGTATCCGAGGGGCAGTTCGCGAAGACAATGACATGCGGTTGTGGGTATATCTTGCTGCAAACACACTTGTCGACCGACCACGAAGTGAACCGAGATATCACTATTCTGAAAATCGGCGATCCCACAAGATCTAGGTCAATGCTAAAAATAACTATGCGGTTTGTTTGCGGTGAATTAACAATGAAGGATCACCAGTCTCTATCCATAGATCACATAGGGAGAATCTCAGCACAGTCTACGGACTCCGTAGCGCTGGCGATATTCCCCATGCTTTGTACTAGAATTACACATATGGACATATTTCTTGTGGGTAGGGTTTCAATTGGTTAAAATTTAGATTTAGCCAGGACAACGGCCTGTTTGCATACTCTTTATGATTTCCAAATAGCGGGGTATTTTTAACATGCGCAGTGTGCGCATTAGAAAACGGCGTAGGTGAGAGGTATAACGCGCTCACGCTTAAACTTTCTCTGCTGACGGCGACGTAGTGGATTCATTTCAAACACCGGTCAATTGGGCTTAAATATTGACTTCTCTTTCAGAGAGCAGTGGCGAGCAACTGAACGTAGAATTGCCTATGAAATCACAGTCAATAAAAGGCTGGGGTTGATTGCAACGTCCAGTAATTAACGCGTACATGTGTCTTTGGCTGTCTAGTTGGCCATGAGTCGAAGTCCACTCATTCCTGCAGCGAAGCCCGCTGGTCATCTGCTCGCATTCCCATGGAGACAGACATGTCGGTCCGGTTTAAAATGGGGACCAGAAAATTTTATGGGAAGTGACGGTGGCTCGTGTGATATTGACACACATCACCCATTAAGTATTGATTGGTATATAAAATTACGGGCTAGCACCATATACCCAATACTGAAAGTGTGGAGAAGGGGCCATTTTGTTGTTTAAGTGCGGTATTTAAAAGTCACTCCAGTGTTGCAATGACAGCCTCAGTCTTCATTCTCGGTGAATATTGTTATTTCATAGACTCCGTACTTTTCAGCTATGACTGTGCCTGTCAAACAAGCCGATAAACCCGATCCACAACATTTGCCTTTCAGCACAGCTACGTCCAGGCGCACTATTGCACCATCAACCCCATCATGAGAATCTATAACCTGTTTAATACCCCGGTCTGCCTTTCAACCACATCACTCTCTTAAATCCATTTAAGCGTGGTGATCTCTTTATATCAGTTCTTTACACTGTACTCCAATTGTACCAACACATTATGCTCAACCCTTCTGGGTTACGATTGTAATATACTAGTGTCAATGTCGGCGTCCGTGATTAAGGGGATAGCGAAAATTTCACAATTCCCCGACATACTTGTAATAGAATGACGCGATTTCACCAGACTGCCTCTCTCGTTCCACAAACACGAAGGAGGAATCAACATAAGAATAGTCGGTATTCTCAACAACAAGAAGCTGACACAATGATACGAACCATTGTACAAGACCACCCTCTACCGAGCCAGGACGTAAGATTGCACACGAAGTAATCAAAACGACCATGGTCTGCTTTGACACCATTACTTTGCACCAGCAGAATACAGGTGGAAGTTGATAAGATTCCTGGTCAACATATTGTTAGACGGGCGGCCGACAGCGCAGACTGAATGAAAAGTGAACCCGACCAGCGGTTATTTACTCTTGAAAGGTGTGTAGTGTCGGACTGATAAGGAAACTATACAGAGGGGTAGACGTGAGACTATCCCGCGGCTGGAAATTAAAACCGTGCATGTGGGAATTGAAGGAAACGCAGAATGAGATAGTAAAGGGCGACAAGGAGATAAGACACGGTATATAGGCTAGAAGATTCTGCTGTTCAAATCAGATACGTCAGATATTAGGAACAGCTCCCAACAAGAGCGCCAGGGTATAGATCCCAAGAACGAGGGGCTACCAGGTAGTGTCAGGACTGGACAGTATTTCAGAAAACCGGCGGGCAGTTCCTATTGGATCGTAGGTGTTTACTGGACCTAAGCAGAACCCTACTGGAATGGAGGCAGCACCTCACATGTAACCAGGCCAGAAATCCAGACAGGATACAAGTAACTTTAGAGTTATGTAATGCTTTTCATCACTACATTGTTGTATTGCATAAACCTCTATAGTTTCACTATAGGTTCAATGATACTGATATTAATTAAAGTGATTGTAGATTGTTTTAAACTCATAGTTATCTGTTAGTTTCCAATTGTACATGCGTGTTTGTGTGTGTACATTGATGAGAGCTTACTTACGTACCAGGGAGGGGAGATTGTCAGGGGGGAATAAACCTACACTGCCTAATAGTCTTGCAGAATACATAAATCTTGGCATTTAACTTTCCCTTTCCCACTTCTTGGGGGATATCAAGACCAGCTAATTTCACCTTTGTTTAACGAGCCATTTGCAGCTGTACTCATGGATATCCATGAGCTTAATCTTTATTTCAGCCATATAGATTTTGTCCCGAGTAAATGTCTGACAAATTGGGGTTGCCCGCTAGTGATAGTACATAACTTTGCTGCGGCACCCCCACTTCTGACAAACTGGTTGCCGGTCAGAGATCAACCATTGTCACTTCTGACAATACTAAACGTTTCAAGTCAGCCGTGGATGAGTTTAAAACAAATCGTTTTGCTTTGATTTCGATGGTATTGGATATCGACCGTTCAGATAGCAGTGGTAAACTCCAGAACGTAAATTTGTTTAGTAAATTACAAATAAACAATAAATGCTGGGAAATGATTGCAACGTCATGTAAAAAATATGAACTAACTTCATTACTGCCAATGTGTCTTCTGCCCCACCCACTTTGGGTACACTTATCACTGTGGTGACCTTAATAACAGTAATTTCTTATTGTTCCATTCATGAATCCCTCGCTTCATTCTTGCTCCCTTCGTATCATCTATAGTTATCAGCAGTTACACACAAATAGGGGTACTTCATTTTTAATTCACCGCAAACAAACCGTGTAGTTATTTTTAGCACTGACCTAGTTCTGATGGGATCGTCGATTTTCAGAATAGGGATATCGGGATTCACTTCGTGGTAGGTCGACAAGTGTGTTTGCAGCAAGATGTACCCAAAACCGAATATCTTCACAAACTGGCCCCCAAATACATCAACGATGCACGCAGACAGATGGACACACAAGGTAAGATGAGGAGCCCGAGATATTGATATATACTCCGACGAAAGTTAGGGCACTCCATGCCAAGAAACATTTATTGCATCCATCGATCGGTCTAGCAGTCCGCCACATACTCAACCAGAAGTGATCGACAACACATTCTATTTATCATTGGCACCTTGCCGTCTTGACAGACGATAATTTGTAAGGGATGGAGTTATTACCTCTCCATAGCACAAAGCCTGGGCTAAAATATAGAGATCATGTGTTGCCCATGCATCATGATCCCTCTCTCGGCCTGCCTAGTTCACTCCAGAGGAAAGATAACACCTCTTCATCTGGAACAAGACAAGCTGCAGAAGCTGCCAGATCAGCAAAGCAATGCTCTAATTGTTCGCCTGTCGGAGCTTCGATCCTAGACCAGCCGCCAACCAAGGCTTAGGGCCTGGTCTGCCCTGCCACGACACTTTGTCTTTAGGTTGCATTTCCTCGCACCAGGGTAAGGCTTGTACCCTCCCAATTGCGCTCTTCCATCCGAAGCTGTTGGCACAATGTGGGGTGTCGGGTTTGGTAAGCGCCGCCCAACGTTCGGCGCTAACAGAAAGCAGGTAGTACCGTCTACTGTTATACGGTAGCTCAGTCATATCTGACTAAGACCTGACACAAATTCTATTTATATGATTCTTTATTTCAATAAGTATATTACACGATAGCACTTGCTTGCCTTCTAATTGCGAAAGCAATTATATGTCTTCATCTGCAATTAATAAATGCAGTGGCCCTTTTCAGAGCCCCCAAAATATCCCAGTTAACATTCCTCGATTGCACAGGGTTTTCACGTCACACAAATGACCCTACCCCATACACAAGTTGCACAGTATATCAACACACCCTTACACCCACTATGAAACCACCCTGATATCACGTGATTTTCCGGGAACTCCCGGAATACCTTTTTTGCAGTGAATTAAAAATGATGTACCCAATGTTCTAGTAAAGAAAGGAAGCAGGCGTATTATTAACATCACCCATTGAGTCTCGACTGGTCTATAAGCAATATAGGGCAGCGTCATATACCCATACGCCTTAATGAGTGGAAAGGGGTCCTTTACTTATTTTATGTTATATTTCACGAGCCTGGCACTGTTTGGGATTGAACCGAGAACCATTGTTTTGGTACATCACGTACTAACCACCACCCAGCCACTGTTCTTTACTCATTATATTACTTCACCGAGAAAAATAAGAGTGAAAATGCAACAAATTATTGCCATTAGCTTAACAAAACAGCTTCTATTCTAAAGGAAATGTTGTCTGATGAGCACGCTAGTTATGCAGCTGGTAAACACGGTGTGGTATAACAAGCACTATTGAACACAATGCTATAGCCGAGGAGAATGTATTATCAAGGAAGCATAGAAAACAGCAACACAAGAATGCTTTTATCCCTCCATCTTGGCTAGCTAGAAGAGGGGAATCGAAGGTAATTGCAAATGTAATTTATTGTAGAAATAAAATTTACCACGTAACGGAAACGTTTTTACAGGTTCCATAAAGTAATTTTAATAATGTTACAATATTTGAAATGACATAAACGCAGTTTTATAGAATTTTGCGGAGTAGGCCTCAACGTAAAATACATACTAGTGCGGTAGTGCGTGGGCAGTTATTGTTCGCCACATCACATAATCAACAGTCTTGGGTGTCCATTTTAAACACACACGCGCGTACTATATACATAGGGAGCCACCGTGGCTATAAGATTATGAACTAGCACCATGTAACCAAGTACGCAATGCGCCTCAAAGTGAGAAAAACTGTCTTTTATTCTACTGTTATATACAGTAGTAGTAGCAGTAGTAGCATCAGTAGTGGTAGTAGTAGTAGTTGTAATAGTAGTAGTAGTAGTAGTAGTAGTAGTAGTAGTAGTATCAGTAGTGGTAGTAGTTGTAATAGTAGTAGTAGTAGTAGTAGTAGTAGTAGTAGTAGTAGTAGTAGTAGTAGTGGTAGTAGTAGTAGTTGTAATAGTAGTAGTAGTAGTAGTAGTAGTAGTAGTAGTAGTAGTAGTAGTAGTAGTAGTAGTAGTAGTAGTAGAGTAGTAGTAGTATCAGTAGTAGGAATATCAGTAGTAGTAGCATCAGTAGTAGAATCAGTATTAGTAGTATCAGTAGTCGTAGTAGTAGTAGTGTCAGTAACCGTAGTAGTAGTAGTAGTAGTAGTAGTAGTAGTAGTAGTAGTAGTAGTAGTAGTATCAGTGGTGGTAGTATCAGTGGTGGTGGTAGTAGTAGTAGTAGTAGTAGTAGTAGTAGTAGTAGTAGTATCAGTGGTAGTAGTAGTAGTAGTAGTAGTAGTAGTAATAGTAGTAGTAGTCGTAGTAGTAGTGTCAGTAACCGTAGTAGTAGTAGTAGTAGTAATAGTAGTAGTAGTAGTAGTAGTAGTAGTAGTAGTAGTAGTATCAGTGGTGATGGTAGTAGTAGTAGTAATTATAGTAGTAGTAGTAGTAGTCGTAGTAGTAGTAGTAGTAGTAGTAGTAGTAGTAGTAGTAGTATCAGTGGTGGTAGTAGTAGTAGTAGTAGTAGTAGTAGTAGTAGTAGTAGTAGTAGTAGTAGTAGTAGTAGTAGTAGATCAGAAGTGGTGGTAGTAGTAGTAGTAGTAGTAGTAGTAGTAGTAGTAGTAGTAGTAGTAGTATCAGTAGTAGTAGTAGTAGTAGTAGTAGTAGTAGTAGTAGTAGTAGTAGTAGTAGTAGTAGTAGTAGTAGTAGTAGTAGTGTCAGTACCGTAGTAGTAGTAGTAGTAGTAGTAGTAGTAGTAGTAGTAGTAGTAGTAGTAGTAGTAGTAGTAGTAGTAGTAGTAGTAGTAGTAGTAGTAGTAGTAGTAGTAGTAGTAAATGTAATCCTACATGATCTTGACCAAGTCATTCCTTTGTTTCTTCAATCGTCAGCATCCTAAAATAATTACAGAGTGCGAGAAAGGGAACAGTACATCGCAACCTGTAATAGTCGAGACCTAGCGCATCTGAAGCTCTCAAACCGTTCACACCCCGAGGGTATGACATAGGGAGATAAAACCTGTATGTAGCCTTCTATCAGTGGAGTAGATCTGCGAACACGTGTACATCTAAGACAGGGACGGTACGCTGTCTACATTCAAGCTCTATCAGGTTACGATGTTGAAAGGTGCCTGACTTGGGAGAAACCGATCGTCGGCAGTATGATCTAAAACTGCAGGCGCGCTACATTTCGGGGCAGCATGCCAACCAGAAGCTGACATGTGGTGCGCTCTAATGAACAGATGCTACGCATATTTGGCCCGTAGCACTATACGGCTAAGGAGCGGCGGTAGGGGAGTGGCCAGCACGCTTGCCTGCCGGCCTGGTGGTCATGGGTTCGAACTCGAGACGAAATTCGAGGCGGAATTTTAAAATTCACCTGAACTGTCAAGTTTACCCAAACTAGAGTGGGTACCAGGAAATGTCTCCAGAAGTAGAGGCCACCGATGTAATGATGGCCATATCAACCTATGGTACCGATTGGTCTATACAAATGTGGGGCTAGCACCATATGCCTGTCGGTGTCTGTGGCTTTGGGGTAGAGAACGCAGTTTAACTATCCCGATATTCCCGAGTTCGAAGCCAGCCACAGGCGATTTGAAACAGACTATGTTGCGTTTATTTTCACAATGATATGAGCGTCGGATGTTCAGAAAGCAACGACCAATTATGAAAGTGAAAGTGCCTAGAAAATAAGATAGCCAAATAAATGTTGGCGTTGATTGATTGCGGCATCCTAAAAAAGGACACGCAACTAAATTTTTAACACTCATATGCCCAATTCCATTATACCGTTACGCCTACTCCGTTCAACCATAGAAGAGAAGTTATATCAGGCTCAGATTTATAATCCTGTGACCGTTTCAGCCACAGATACGATATTAATTTGAAGGTAATTGTTGTCCAGAAAGGATACCCACTGAGTTAATAATAATTTGCCGAATACACCTCATCTCATCTTGTTCCTTTTGTACCTTGCGGTGTCGGGGTGAAGTATAAACAGCCGGATAGCGCCTGTTTATGGGCTTCGTGTATAGAGAATCCCATGGACTCTGCTATTCCCCCTGTCTATCATTTACGTGGTCGGCCTCTTCTTCTGCTTCCATTTGGTCTGTATATCATTGCTTACGTAAAAGGGCCGTTTACATTACTTACTACAGGACTCTCAAACATATAACTACGAAGGGGCTTCAAATAAAAATCTTAAAAGTGTGATAAACATTACAATAACCATGCCTTTGTCTTGTCACCTATCAATTTTGTTGTTAAGGATGTCAAGAGTGTTAAGCATGCGACATCACGGTGCAGACGAACACGGTGACGTCATTAGAACAGTTTAAAGAGGACGAACCAACTTTTGACATGCACCAAAGAGGAGCAGCGTTCTGTTATCTCTTTTTTAATCAGTGAAAGGGTGAAACCTATAGATATTCATCGGTGAATGAAGATCCAGTATGGTGATGCATGCCTGTCAGTCCAGCAAGTGTATGAGTGCAGTAGGAAGTTTCAAACATTTTCCGTCCGACGAAGAGGTGGTGCATGAGTGGTTACATACGCGACCACGAGAAATGTGTTTCTACAGGAATCCAAGTACTTTATCGGCACTAGAGGACTTTGCATTGAAAGCAGTGGTGACTACATCGAAAAATGATATATTTGTTCAGTACTTTTTCAGAATATATTCACACCCCCCTAAAAAAAAAAAACATTTAAGGTTTTAATTTAAAACCCCCGTTTGTTTGTGACTCTCGGGGAAAATGTAAGCCCCAGCTCTTAAGTCCCATGCATGCATGTTCACGTCGCTGAGCCCCGAGAAGGGGTTTCACCTGTCTGCGTGACATTAGAGTACTCGATACCAAAATAGCATCTCCACGGGGACAGCGTTGTAGGGCTCGTCTTCCCCTCCCCAAGCTCGGAAACCGCTGGAGCGTGCAAGACCAATACTGGAACTTCACATATGTAGGGAGGCATTTAAGGATGAAACCACGCCATGTCTCAGACTAACAGATACGGGCTGAATGAGATTAGACCTAGGTTGTTAATGTTTCCTTGAAAGTTTTCAGTTTCATTGTCAATAGACTACAACCCAATGCACAGAGGGTGAAATGGACGTTTAACAGAAACTACGGTATCACGTTGGCATGGAAGCGTATAGGTGTATTACAGCCGAAGAGAGCAGCGGATTAAAATAAATGGTCATCTGCTGTTGGTATGTGACGTGTTAGAACCATCACATTTTTAGGCCTGAGTGCACGAGAAATGGGTGACCAGTCTCTCCCTCGCCAACATGACAACACATCCACTACACAGGTCAATGGAGTGGGTCTGACCAACGTGACAACACATCCACTAAACAGGACAATGGAGTGGGTCTGACCAACGTGACAACACATCCACTAAACATGACAATGGAGTGGGCTGACCAACGTGACAACGCATCCTCTACACAGAACAATGGAGTAGGATGACCAGTGTGACAACGCATCCACTACACAGGACAATGGAGTGGCATAAACAGACGAACGACTTCAACCAGAGGACAATGGATTGGACTGACCAACGTGACAACGCAACCACTATACAGGGCAATGGAGTGGCTGACCAACGTGGCAACACAGCCACTACACAGGAGAATGGAGTGGCATAAACAGACGAGTTCAACATAGAGGACGATGGAGTAGGCTGATCAACATGACAACGCATCCACTACACAGAACAATGGAGTGGTATGACCAACGTGACAACACATCCACTACACATGGCAATGGAGTGGGCTTACCAACGTGACAAAGTATCCATTACACACGACAATGCAGTTGGCTTACCAACGTGACAACGTATCCACTACACACGACAATGGAGTAGGCTGACCAGCGTGACAACACATCCACTACACAGGACAATGGAGTGGCATAAAAAGACGACTTCAACACAGAGGACAATGGAGTAGGCTGACAAACGTTATGATAATAAATGTTATAAATCTTTACTTTATTTACTAATCGAGTGCCGATTGGCCTATGCTAGCACCTTGTACCCAGCACGCTCATGCCATTTGACTATAAATAGCAACGTAAATAACCCGTCTACAAGCCTGGGTATATATAAAGGACCCTTCTACGTGCCTGAGTATATATAAAGGACCATTTTACGCGCCTGGGTATATATAAATAACCCTTTTACGAGCCTGGGTATAAATAAATAACCCTTTTACGCGCGTGGGTATATATAAATAACCATTTTACGCGCGTGGGTATATATAAAGGACCATTTTACGCACCTGAGTATATACAGAGGACCCTTTTACGCGCCTAGGTATATATAAATGACCCTTTTACGCGCCTGGGTATATATAAATAACCCTTTTACGCGCCTGGGTATATATGAAGGACCCTTTTACGCGCGTGGGTATATATAAAGGACCCTTCTACGCGCCTGGGTATATATAAAGGACCCTTTTACGCGCCTGGGTATATATAAATAACCCTTTTACGCGCCTGGGTATATATGAAGGACCCTTTTACGTGCCTGAGTATATATATAAAGGACCATTTTACGCGCCTGGGTATATATAAATAACCCTTTTACGAGCCTGGGTATAAATAAATACCCTTTTACGCGCGTGGGTATATATAAATAACCATTTAACGCGCGCGTGGGTATATATAAAGGACCATTTTACGCACCTGAGTATATACAGAGGACCCTTTTACGCGCCTAGGTATATATAAATGACCCTTTACGCGCCTGGGTATATATAAATAACCCTTTTACCGCGCCTGGGTATATATGAAGGACCCTTTTACGCGCGTGGGTATATATAAAGGACCCTTCTACGCGCCTGGTATATATAAAGGACCCTTTTACGCGCCTGGGTATATATAAATAACCCTTTTACAGCCGCCTGGGTATATATGAAGGACCCTTTTACGCGCGTGGGTATATAAAGGGCCCCTTCTACACGCCTGAAGTCACATTGGCATATGGTGCTACACCCGTATTTGAATGGGCAATTGGCACTGGGTGGGTGATGTGGTCAGTATCACACGGGTCATCTTTACTTCCTAAAATATTTTCTGGTACGCATTTATAGGCTAGATCGACTTTACATGCCGTGTTTCCCCGAACATAAGACCGGGTCTTATATTAATTTTAGCTTCAAAAATGTACTAGGGCTTATTTTCGGGGAATATCTTATTTTGTTTCAGATACAAAAATCTACATTTATTCATGCATAAAATTCTACATTTATTTAAATACAGTCATGTCATCTTCTTCTGGAACATCTTCATAACTCTCCAAATCCCAAATTCCGCCTGATCAATTGTCGTTTCATATCCTAAGCCCATAAACACTGCAGTTTCATCCATACCAATCATGTTGGAGTGTTGGTATTTAGAAAAGCCGATGCCATCAACAAAGTACATGAATGCAAGTGAACGTTTAATAACTTCATTCTAGCTGACCATCTTAACCAGGGTTTATTTTAGGGATAAGTCTTATATTAAAAGCATCCTGAAAAATCAGGCTAGGGCTTGTTTTATGCGTAGGTCTTAATTTCGGGGAAACACGGTACCTATCTATAAACCCACCTACCCACCCTCTCCCTTACAGATTGTGATTCCAAAACGAGACAGTCTGAACGAGTACGCTAGTAAAAAGTCATACATTCTTCTGTCCCAGTCATCTGTTTACATTAACCCACTCGGGTAGCTGAGGGTCAGTATTTCCACCTCAAACATCGCGGTACGATTCTCAGTAAGGCACGGAGTTTAAAACAAACAACACATTCCAGCCAGTACATCAGGGGACGACTGATAGAGCAAGCGGCCATTATTCTTCAACCTAAAAACTATCCCGATACACACCAGCGATTGGACTGGTTGGGTTAAGTTAGTTGCATATCCTCTACATGACATCACAGTCAATCCCAGCATTGTTTGACTGTGATTTCTTGGCAAGTTTACGTTCAGTAGCATGCCATTGCTTTCTGAACGACCGGCACTCATACCATTGTATAAAACCCAAGGCAAGGCGGTGTGCTGCCAAATCGCCCGCAGCATTGTATGGAACGCGATATGCGGGATAACGAATTGCGTCCGTAACCCTTCGCCACACAGCCGGTATTGGACTGGTGCGGAAATGAAAATAAACCAGCATTCTTATATAGTTGTTGCTGAACTCCTGTCTCAGTGAATTATTTACATTAACTTGGTCTGTTTATTATGTTAACTTCTTCAGTTCCACTCAGATGTTTATAACACATTCTGCCTCCCAGTCTGATTACAGTAGGTCATTCCGAATTATGTTGTTACTTTAACGTTTTTTTTTTGGTTCCAGCCATTCGTTTACATTAACTCATAAAATACCTTAGTTATGGACATCGGCGTGGCCGAATGGTGTAACGTGCTGGCGTTTAAAATTTCCCTTGGAATCATGGTAGGGAATTGATTGCCCCAGGTCGGTCAATTGGATTAAATGTTGGCTTCTCGTCCTTGACTGGGGGACGTAAATTACAAGTACCTGTGAGGTAGGAGTGAGTTCACCTGATGGCGAGGGACACTAGTAATAGGGAAAGCTAATACACACATGCAAAAATCAGTTCAGTACACAACAAGTAGCAACAGGTGTATGGAATACGCTTGAGTTCAAAGATAGCTAACGAAAAAAAAATGTACCAATATAATTGATACACATACTCTATAAATTGACGTGTGTGGTTCGGAGATAGTGCGACACGTAATTTCACAATTCCTCTACTTACGAGTCGAGATTTTGAAATCAGAATAGGCGATTTGGACGCAGACCGCTTTACGTTGATTTCTATGCTATGAGACTTTAGCGTTCAGAAAACAATGGCAAATTACTGACCTAAAATTGCCTGGTAAAGCAGAAACAGCCAACAATTGCTGGAGTTGACTGCAACATTCTGTAAAGTAAATGCAACTAACTTTAACTCTATAAGCACCAATGAAATCGCTACATGAATCCTAGTCGTACCCTAAAAGCACCACTGAAATCGCCACACGTACTCTGAAAATGCTAACTAAATCGCTACATACAAGTTAGTTCCTCCATATATACATTCCTTTACGGACGTATATGTATTTATTTCATATATTCCAGCCAGTTTTTAAAATTATTATTATTAACTCTACATATCCCAATAGTTACTTTAAGACCTGTCTCAGAATGTTGTTATTTTAACCCCTTCATATCTAAGCATGTATTACTTTATCTAACCATTGCCTTCGTTTTAATAGCTCGAGCAAAACAGGTGATTCAGTTTCGAATCATAACAGGGGACGCCATACCGAACAGTCCCACAGATCGTGAAACTCGCCCCGTCATCCCACTGCACACGTGGGTTCTGAGACAAAACAGCCAAATACATATACCCTGTATGAATGTCATAAGTTGTATCAATTGAGAACTGAAATTTGGTCTACATAGACACACATTCACACAAGCCTGTTTTGCAATCTCGACAATCTCTCTATTACAGTAGCATGCGTCCGAAGTACCGGATGTCTTCATTGGTCATGACTAGAATAACAGCCAACGAGAAGAAGCAGAAGGAGAAGAGGAAGAAATGGAAGGAGAGGGGAAAAAAGCTCCATTAGCAGAAGAAGAAGAAAAAATAAGACGAATTGGTTAAGGAGGAAAAAGAAGAAACAGAGTAGTAGTAGTAGTAGTAGTAGTAGTAGTAGTAGTAGTAGTAGTAGTAGTAGTAGTAGTAGTAGTAGTAGTAGTAGTAGTAGTAGTAGTAGCAGCAGCAGCAGCAGCAGTAGCTACAGCGCGGTAACAGCAGCCGAAGAAGAAGAAGAAGAAGAAGAAGAAGAAGAAGAAGAAGAAGAAGAAGAAGAAGAAGAAGAAGAAGAAGAAGAAGAAGAAGAAGAAGAAGAAGAAACAATAAAAACAGAAGCAGCAGAAGAAGAGAAGAAGAAGAAGAAGAAGAAGAAGAAGAAGAAGAAGAAGAAGAAGAAGAAGAAGAAGAAGAAGAAGAAGAAGAAGAAGAAGAAGAAGAAGAAGTCTAGGATAGAAAAATGAATAGTTCTCCAACACAGTTATTGATTCAGTTACTCATTACACATACATGTATTACTTTACATCAACAACTTCCTGTAACTGAAAGTGTTAATAATTGTTATTTCTACTAGACAGAATATAAAGTAATGAACGTATTCAGATGCAACAATTATTCGATCTTCCACTTCCTAAGCACTTACCAGGTACCCTGTGAATTCTCCAGAATAGCCACTGAATATCCAAAGAAACTGTTCTTTGGGCCTTTGAATATTATCGGGCTGTCAGTATCCACATTGAATGCTTGAATACAGTTGGTAAAAATCGAAAACACAAACATACAAAGAATAGGTAGCTCGTCTGAAATTCTCATTGTAAATCCGCCGAATGCTTAGCACGCCGTGGGAAATGGAGCAGCCATAATCTGGAGATATCTGTAATGCTGGCAACCTCTCACCTTCCGCGTATGGTCTGTGGTCGTTGTATTTTTATTTACGTGTATTTGTCACTTGATTTTTTAACCACGGGGTAAATTACATATGTACACGTAAACCACTAGGGACTTAACACTAGACAGCGGCAAAATATAGACCATAGTTACAATAGCACAAACTAAGCGGGAACACACACGCTCTGCGGTGATGAGTAAAAATGTAAGTATGTATGGTGGGTGAGTCCGTCTCAATTGTTCTGTTGCAGGTACTTTATGCCAGACGCTACTTCCGATTATCTCGCGTTGCCATACTAAGTTCTATTATCACATGACCAGCATCATTCAGTGCCCGAGCAACCCCTACGCTAGTCGTTATTCTAGCAGACATGTCGCCAACAACGATTAGACCCTGGTATTTACTGCTACACACGCGGCTGCTATGCCAGCCAACCTTTTGTGGAAGCAGCTGCGGTGATTTTCGTGACAACATGTTAATCCAGTAACATGAGGGAACTAATTTCGGCAATGAAGCCTGTATGTAGCTGGATGCCAAAAGCGCGAATATGATCATTAACAAATAATTGGGAACAGTGGTTGTAGGCAAGAGCATGGGAGTATTTCATAAGAAATAACCGCTGAAACGTGTGTAAAAAAAGTATTGGAGTAAAATGTGATGTCAGCGGTGGCTAGTTAATGATGACAGTAATGAAGGCATGTGTAGCAAATCCCGTGAATAATGAGGCTGTTAGCTATGATCTCAGTCTCAAATATGTTCGTATTAATCACATAGTTCGTCTGTATGTTCAACGCCCACTGCCATTGACAATTGTTACTTTTAAATTATATAACACTGGGATAGGAATTAAGAACTCGCTGAAATACTTGGCTAGAGTTTAACGACTGTCTGCGACAGAAGGGTTAAAATTATTACTACGACGTGGTAACTCAATATAAAAGCCGGCAGCACCAGAACGAGTCAATGGTATAGCGCTTTTTAGTATGTGAACATTGTGCTTTGCACCACTCTCTCCTCTGTATGTGTGTATGTCTGTTTGTCTGTCTGTCTGTATGTATGTATACAGAGGGGAGAATGCGCATATATATATATATATATATATATATATATTATATATATATATATATATATATATATATATATATATATATATTCGCGCACACACACTAGACACACACGCACACATCACACACACCTATGATTTAATGTATGGAAGAATAAATAAAATAACTGGCTCGTATTCGACTGCAATTCGTCAACGAGCTCATTTGGTAATCAGTGACTTGACATGTGGTGCAATTTTCGGTAAAAAATCGATGTGATCAATGGCCTCTCATCATTACTATTTCCCATTCTGACCAGATATTATTTACTTCCAAGATAAGCTGTTAACAAGGTTGATTTTGAGCGGGTACACGGATAGTTGAACAGTACGGGATAGTTTTCAGAATTTTCCTAACATTGTTAGGGAAGAAAAAGCGACGAGGGATGGAACTTATCGTTCATTTTATTACATGGGAAGGTTAACCCGGTCAACAAACACCCGCAGAAGTCGGATGTGTCGGCCTAACGGTGCAAGAGCGCAGCTCTGCTGTAAACAGGCACCACGCAATCACATCCGGAAGAGAGAAAAAACTCTGGGTGAACGCAGCAGCAGAAGAAGAAGTTTATCTTATTATACCATGCAGTTGTCTCTGTGTCTGTCTGTGCATGGGGGGTTTGTAAAACTCGGTGTCGCGACTAGTCGACATACCGAGTCGAAGATTCGACATCAGTAAATCACTTTGCATTGTATTCGATGACATGAGGCGACGGTTGTTTAGAAAGCAGTGGCACACCACTGAACCTAAAACCTTAAAATTGTCTAGTAAATTACAGACAGCCAAAAATAGTTGGGGTTGATTGCAACGTGCAGAAAAGGACATGCAGCTAAGTTGAAGTCTATGTGAAGGATGGATGGTTGGTTTGCTGGCTGGTGGTTTTGTTGGTTGGCTGGTTGGTTAGTTGGTAGAATGGTTTATTGATTAGTTGGTTGACTAGTCGGTTAGTTGGTTGGGTGGCTGGTTGGTTGACTAGTTGGTTAGTTGGTTGGGTGGCTGGTTGGTTGACTAGTTAGTTAGTTGGTTGGGTGGCTGGTTGGTTGACTAGTCGGTTAGTTGGTTGGGTGGCTGGTGGGTTGACTAGTTGGTTAGTTGGTTGGGTGGCTGGTTGGTTGACTAGTTAGTTAGTTGGTTGGGTGGCTGGTTGGTTGACTAGTTAGTTAGTTGGTTGGGTGGCTGGTTGGTTGACTAGTCGGTTAGTTGGTTGGGTGGCTGGTTGGTTGACTAGTTGGTTAGTTGGTTGGGTGGCTGGTTGGTTGACTAGTCGGTTAGTTGGTTGGGTGGCTGGTTGGTTGACTAGTTAGTTAGTTGGTTGGGTGGCTGGTTGGTTGACTAGTTAGTTAGTTGGTTGGGTGGCTGGTTGGTTGACTAGTTAGTTAGTTGGTTGGGTGGCTGGTTGGTTGACTAGTCGGTTAGTTGGTTGGGTGGCTGGTTGGTTGACTAGTCGGTTAGTTGGTTGGGTGGCTGGTTGGTTGACTAGTCGGTTAGTTGGTTGGGTGGCTGGTTGGTTGACTAGTAGGTTAGTTGGTTGGGTGGCTGGTTGGTTGACTAGTCGGTTAGTTGGTTGGGTGGCTGGTTGGTTGACTAGTTAGTTAGTTGGTTGGGTGGCTGGTTGGTTGACTAGTTGGTTAGTTGGTTGGGTGGCTGGTTGGCTGACTAGTTGGTTAGTTGGTTGGGTGGCTGGTTGGTTGACTAGTTAGTTAGTTGGTTGGGTGGCTGGTTGGTTGACTAGTTAGTTAGTTGGTTGGGTGGCTGGTTGGTTGACTAGTTAGTTAGTTGGTTGGGTGGCTGGTTGGTTGACTAGTTAGTTAGTTGGTTGGGTGGCTGGTTGGTTGACTAGTTGGTTAGTTGGTTGGTTGACCAGTTAGTTCGGTGGTTGGTTGGTTAGTCGGTTGGATAGCTGCTGGGCTGGTTGGTTGGTTGAATGGAAGACTAAGTGGTTAGTTCGTTGGCTAGTTGGTTGGTTGATTATGAATCCTCGGGAAGACGAGATTTAACTCTTACGTCCCATGCATTAACGCGCAGTCAGTGTGAGCTATGAAAAGGGACATAAGTCGGAAGGGGATTGGCGTCGTCTTCTTCGTTCATCCAGAGTTTTTTTTTTGGGATGTGATTGCGTTGTGCCTGTTTACAGCAGAGCTGCGTTCTTGCGCCGTTAGGCAGACACATCCGACTTCTGCGGGCATTTGTTGACCGGGTTAACCTTCCTGGGGGATTGGTGACAAGACTTCGCTTCCGGCAAGCGGTGTGTGCAAGACCGGTTCTGAAACTTCAGGCGGAGATGTTTTAAGCATTTGACTCGGGCTCTCAGGTCGATCCAAAATACAATGGATACCAGAAAATGTGGTGGGAAGTAAACTGATACTGAGTTTTATTTTTAGGCCTGAGTGCACGGAAGAATAGGTGGTCACCCTTTCCCTCGCAAAGCGAACAGCGAGTGCTGTCATCAAACCCTCGCCCGAAGGCTCATGTCACTGTCAGTGTAACATCCTAGCCTTTACATAAAGATAAAAACGTTATTTGCATATCCTTTACAGGACGTTTGCAGTCAACATCAGCATTTGTTGCTGTTGTTGATGTCTTGGCAAGTTTACATTCAGTAGTTTGCCATTGCTTTCTGAACGATAGGCACCCATACCATTTCGTTTAAAAAAAACCCAGCACAACGCGGTCTGCTGCCAAATCGCGCGCAGCTGTGTTTTGAACGCGTGTATACGGGATCACGAACCGCGTTCGTAACGCCTTCGCCACGGAGACGGCAGCCTTTACATAAGAGTTCTCTAAAAAGGACAAGGGTCTTTTTGAAAAGGATAAACTGAAAGCGCTTAAGAGAGAACTAAACTTAACAAGGCAGCTGCTAAAACACGAACAATTTTGCACGGCTCCACTGTAGTGTGCGTGGAATTGAGAAGGCAAATGAACACTTGTCTAGAACGGCAGATGATCTGCACAAGAACGTGCTTACATACTGTGAGAAAAATAAAGTTATCCGGACTACCAGAAAGGACCAGAACGGCGACTATCATTCTTTTTACCGGCAAGGACAGGTCATCGTTTTGAGGTTTCGGACAGGGCATAACAGACTGAACAAGCATGTGTAAAGGGATTGTCTGAGTGACTCACCACTATGCTCTTGATAGTATGATCAAACTGCAACGACGCATGTTCTCCAGGATATCCCTCAGTACAGCCAGCTAAAGAGTGATTACTGGCCTATTGAGACGACACTATAGAACAAAAGATGAGCTCCAACTTTTGATTATATCACAAGAACTCGTCTGTCGATGTAAACAAGAAGAAGCAGAAGAAATATAAACGCGATTCTGACCATAACAAGACTACGCAGCTTGACTTTTTCATACCCTAACATGTAAACGTACACGGATAGGTTTAAGATAAAATAAGAGAAGATCAACATTTTACAAATACATGCAGCTTAGATAAAGACTAACAGGCAATAGAACTGTACAGAACATATTCCGCGGTGTTTTCAAATACAAGAACACGAATTCTTCCACAGTTTCGTGAATAGGTTATATTAATGTGACCTTTTGGCTGCGGGCAACGGGGGCTTGTCAGGGGGTTAAAAAAACACCACTGAATGCCTCGTGAGCAATACACATGGGCGGCTCTGGCTATACTGAAACTACTGTAGAGTTGTTTATTTAACAGAGTAGGGGACTCTTTTTCGTGTCTTGATGCCTACTGGGTATATGGTGCTAGTCCCATGTGTTTATAGATAAATAGACACCAAATAGGTGATGTGGTCAATATCATGGCCGTCGCCCTGTGGGCCAGCATGGTCGAATGGATAAGAGCGGTCGCTCATCTAACTTCCTGTGCGCTGATGTCGAGGTAGTGGGTTCAACCCCTACACCAGTCAGTTGGACTAAAATGTTGACTTCTCGTACTTGACTTGGGGACGTAAATTACAAGTACGAGAGGGCTTCAATGAAAATCTTAAAAGTGTCGTCATCGGCGCTGGAGGACTTGCATTTAACGCAGCGGTGACTACATCGAAAAATGATACACGTGTTCTTTGTTTTATCAGAATATATTCACACCCCAAAAACAAAATAACATTTAAGGTTTTCACTTGAATCCCCCTCGTACCTCAGAAGTCGGAGTGGGTTCGTCTGATGGCGAGGGACATTGGCAATATGGGGCATATCCGGCGCTACCAACAATGGCGGAAAAGCATAGGTTCCTTCAAGCCAAGTGGTACCTGAGAGTTGTTGCATATAGGGATCACCCCCTGCATGAGGCCATGGATATGGTTAAGGGCCATAGACTAAGGCGTCTTAACCACTTCGCAACGGAGCAAGAGTGCCCCCTGCCCCCGGTCTTGTTAATTTAGTAGTATTATTGTTGTTATATATTGTTATTAGCACAAGTAAAACAGAAATAATGACTATAACTAAAAAAGAAATACAACAACAACAATTTACCTAAATGAACATCCCTTGAAACAAGTAAAGAGTTTCAAGTACCTAGGAAGTGTAATATCATCACATGGCAAATCAGAAGACGAGATCGAAAATAGATGCAATAAGGCAAACCAACTCATTGGACAAATGGCACCAATACTAAAGAACAAACATGTATCAATAACTACTAAGAAAGCACTTTACAACACAATCTTCCTACCAACTCTATGTTACCAATGCCAAACCTGGACAATGACAGAAAAAGAGAAAAGAAAAATCACAACAACAGAAATGAGATTCCTGAGAAGAATACTCAATGTATAAAGAAGAGATAAGATCAGAAATGAAGAAATCAGGACTAAAGTGGGGGTTATAGCTGCACTAGATTTTATTAGAAGGCAGCAAGTCAAATGGTTTGGCCATGCAAGTAGATTACCAACTAACAGTATACCACAACAAGCAATGATGTACAGACCAGAGGGAAGCAGAGGAAGAGGCCGACCACGTAAACGATGGACTCAGGGAATAACAGAGTCCATGGGAATATCAATACATGAAGCCCATAAGCGGGCACTCTCCCGCTGTTTATATTTCACCTCGACACCGCAAGGTACAAGAGGAACATGATGAGATGAGAGATGAAATATTATTGTTATTTTCCCGGTAAAGCATGTACACTGTGTCTGTTTCTGTGTATGTAATATCTCTCATTTTCGCAGCAGTCACACATACCAACTGGTTTCGTCTCATTTTATCTTATCCAGCTGCAGCCGTTGTTTCTTTCTTTTTCCGGGAAGGTGGTTGAAGAGTTTAGGCAATAAAATCGGTGCTAGTACCGTGGGCAGATCTATGCTGGGGAACGGCATTGATGGGGCTGCAGTAAAGCTGTAAAACTGCAATGAGTGAATAACTGACAACGAGCAGCAGAATCGGTAAGCTTTACTAGAACACATTCATTCATTCATTCATACATTCATTCATTCATTCATTCATTCATTCATTCATTCATTCATTCATTCATTCAGTAGCATGTCCTTCGCAGAACCTCGCTCCCATAACAACCGTCAGGAAAACTTCTCGGTTATAAACAAGACGTCCCGGGTCCGATACTTTTACTAGAACACATTCATTCATTCATTCATTCATTCATTCTTC
>JACEFZ010021138.1:0-29505 GCA_014155875.1 Cepaea nemoralis | reverse complement strand
TATATAAAAATAACCAAATATAAAAGGGCCTAAAGGAGAAATGTCTGGGCCAAATTTAAAAAAATTCAATGGGAAAAAATTTTGGGCCCAAAACGAAAATTTGTCAACCAATGGGAAAAAAATTTTACCAAGTATTAAATCAATTCAAAGAAAAGTCGGAAATTTGTCAAAAAAAGGAAAATGCGGCCAAATACGAATGCTCGCCAATTTATAAAATCCTAGGAAAAAATAACCAAAAGGCGAAAAACATCGTCCAAAGACATAAATATTTCAACTAAACTTATAAATAAGTCATCAAAAGGGAAAAGGTCAAGTACAGAAATAGCTATGGAAAAAGTAAGTCCACAAAAACTAAGAAAAACAAAACATGTAACTTCTGTAGTCAAATGTGTCTTATCTGAAAAGACGCTATCAATGTCACCCCTTTCCTTGTTTAATTTACCAAAGACCTTCACCGTATCTGGTACAGAAACCCTTAATACAGCACTCATCTCTCCACAGTCTTGGTTTTGCTTTCTAATACAAAGTGGTTACATCACCAAGAACTTCAAACCTCAATTGTACACGTGCTCCATTGAAACACCCATGACAGTTAACAACATGTATGGCCATGTAATCTGTGAGTCCATCGGGGATAGTTCATCGAGTATTCGTCACCAAAGATCCATTTCCCATTGCTGACATCTTCAACTTGCTATACCACAACTTATTCTAATAGACACTTTACATGAAATTTCCCAAATTTGGGCTCTATTAAAGAATACGTAATGAGATACACAAAGACACCAAGAACATATCAGACAAAACAACTCACAAACTAAAACTTAAACCATATCAGATGAACCAGCCAACAACTACTACTAGAACACAAACATATAATAAGGAAACACATGACACACAGAGCTTACAGACAAATCACTTGGACTCAAACAAATTTTGCTTCTTGTACTGTAGAATTCTACCAACCACTTCTTTCCTATCACCAAACTAAACATCTACCACACAACCACTGGTCATTTGTCCAACATAATACTCATACCCTCGCCAACGAGATTAAGGAAACGCATACTAGTTTTATTTCTGGTTATAACTCTTTTAATAGGACAGAGAGAAACATGGTAATTAGACTATATCTGCCTTCTTCACTGCTGTCCTTTGTTCGATGACTTTTCTTCTGTGCTTGTCCTTCAGGACTGGATTCAAAATTTTTTTTCCAAGTCTTGTACACGCCTTTCAAAATGCTCACGTTCTCTGATTACATGGTGCCAGTTACCATTGCGTTCTTCGGTGCCAACAGTATGGACTGTCAAGAAGTGAGGTTCTGGTGCAAAATTAACCTGTGGAGTTAAATAAAACACATTGAAACTTATAAGACGGCCACACATACTACTTCAGTAAAGAAAAAACAGTAAAAAAAAAATTCATGATGAGAAGTGGTAAAAGGCATAAAAACAGACTGTCGACATTCTATTGGTCACGTCTTGAGAAAAGGTAAAGGTATAGTCACTGATGGTTTGTAGTATAGAGAGATGTACATAGAAAACATGTATAGCAGAAAAAATCAATGACATAGATGCTTAGTGAAAAACACTTTAGTGATATAAGAAAAAAATCAATGACATACATGATTAGTGAAAAACAGTTTAGTGATATAAGAAACAATCAATGACATAGATGCTTAGTGAAAAACCAAAAAGTTCTGGATTAGTGATCTTCATTCTTCTGGGCTCTGCTGGTTGACTATCAAAAACACTGTTGTTGTCGAAGTCATCACACATACCTTATTTGTTTCGGATCCAGAATAAAGACATGTATGAGCTATCATACAAGATATCTGAATACTTCTTTTTTATCATACCAAAACCACCCGGTAGCGGTGGTCGACACTTTTTTCTAATACTACCACTTGATTGGGTAGCATAAGCGATAGGTCCTTGCAGTACGCCTTAAGGGCTGCCAAGCTGTCTCTATCATTTGGTTGGATATCCTCTGCTACTATGAGTGGAGGTGTTGCCAGGGTGTCTAAGGGTGTCATCCTTTCTCGTGATGTCTGGTGATGTAAGTACCGTTGTAGGTTCGAATTGTATAGATTGTCACGTAACTGACAGGGATAATCATTGTGCATGTTCCTATTATGGCGGGTAAGGTTATCATTGAAGATACAGTGGTGGCAGTCTGGTACTTGCGTTAGACTACGAGGCTGGTGTAAATAGACAGGTGGTGCTGTCGTCTCTGGTATTGTAGTGTTTGGTGTATTCATACGTGGCTGATGACGTATTCGTTTGTGTTTTTGTAGGCCACCGTTCGTATTATACACCTTATCACATAACTGACAGGGATATATTTGGTCTTTCCCCTCGTGAATGGTCCGAATGTGACGATTAAGGGTATACTTATCACAATAGGCTTTGTCGCACACTGAACACGTGAAAGTAGATCTGGTGGTCATATTGATAAACTGGTCACAAGTCACACTTTCGGTTGTTTTTTTCTTTTTTACAATTTCAAACAAATGTTCTGGTGTATACAATATATGTTTCAATGTTTTATCAGAGGCCAACGACACGAATAAGGCTCACACCAAGTTTCACCGCTGTAGCTAGCCAAGTCAGTACGTGAACAATATCTGGTTACTACACGAACAATGCTCACACCAACCTGTTTCACCGATGTAGCTAGCCAAGTCACTACGTGAACAATAGCTGGTTACTACACGAACAATGCTCACACCAGCCTGATTTAAAAAATAACTCTGTAGCTACCCAAGTCACCCCGTGAACTGGTACTGAGCTCACAAGAGACGCCGTCTATTTTATACACTGGTTCTGCACACGACGTAGCTGACGTGGCAGTTAGACAAGCTATTCTCACACCACCCGCCTGCTTCCCTACACACCGATGACTCATACTTAATGACTTTTGCATATGGCGTTGGTGACGTAGGGGCTTCTCGGACATCCGCGTTCTTTACCAAAAAGGGTATATGGTTTGTGATATTCTTGTAGGGAAACGATTTGTTTATGGGTGAGTGTATCTGTACTGGTTGTGGTACCAGTAGTAATGGTATGGGTGTGTTTTTGTGTGCTTGTAGGTCTGTATGTACAAGTGTATCAAGTGTGTACGGGTGTGTCTGTGTGTACTTGTGCTGACAGTAGTAATGGTATGGGTTGTCTTTGAGTTTGTAGTAGGTGTGTATTTGTGTAATTGATTATGGGTGTGTACTTGTGTGTACTTGTGATAAAAGTAGTAATGGTTTGGGTGTGTGTCTTTGTGTTTGTAGTAGGTGTGTATTTGTATATTTGTTTATGGCTGTGTGTGGTTGACTTTGTGTTTGTATGTGTGTACACGTGTCTGTATGTGTGTATAGTTGTGATGACAGTAGTAATGGTATGGGTTGTCTGTGTATGGTTGTCTTTTTGTTTGTATGTGTGTTTGTGTATTTGATTATGGGTGTGTACTTGTGTATAGTTATGATGACAGTAGTAATGGTATGGTTTGTCTGTGTGTGGTTGTCTTTGTATTTGTGTGTATCAAGTGTGTACTTGGGTGTTTTTGTGGTTGTATGACCCTCTTTGTATGATTTTTACACACCCCACAAAAAAGAGACTTGTATCTCTAACAACGCACCAGCTAATATTCTTATCGCTAATATTGGTAGTACTATTATCACTACTAGTGATTCCTCCTCACTTTACCACCACCATTGCACTATACGTACTTTCCCCTACAATTTAAGTGGTCACTCGACTACTTGACCACTGCTTGACCACGTCATCGATCATTTTAACCACTACCATAATCTTAGGCACATCGTCCACTACAATTTAAGTGGTCACTCGACCACTTGACCACTAATTGACCACCACTTGACCACTGCTTGACCACTAATTTACCACCATTTAACCATCACCATATCGTTACAATCACTTTTCCCTAAAATTTCTTCACTTGACCACTGCTTGACCACTGATTTACCACCGTTTAAGCATCACCATATCATTACAATCATTTTTCCCTAAAATTTCCTTACTTTTCCATTGCTTGACCACTGCTTGACCACTAATTTACCACCCTTTAAGCATCACCATATCGTTTCAATCACTTTTCCCTAAATTTTCTTTACTTGACCACTTGACCCTTACTTGACCATTGCTTGAACACTGGTTGACCAGTGTGTAACTGTGAACATAACACCTCTTATTACATTTATGACCACCCCTATATCGATCACTCCTACTTGACCACTAATACCCCTTACCATCAAATCCATTACAACTTTATTTCGGTGAAGAAGCCACCCTTTAATTTCACTAAGACACTACTATCACCCCACGTTTATCATCACACGTTTATGAACATTTAAAACAATTGGTACCGACCAGTCACACCCTTGCCAGTTTATACATCACTCACCACTCATAGTAATATACCCTACGTAACCAAAATAACTTGCCCTTCAACCCCTTCATACACTTTCCCACTATTTACTTTCACACTTACCCGCCAAAAATATTTCACACCGTTCCCACCAAAAAAATAGACCAACCTTAATTACTTTCACAGATTTTCCCCAAAAAAAAATAGACCCGGGAGTTTACCCGCCAAAAATCACCCTGCCCCAAAAATACCTTCATAAAACTATCAGCCGCCATATTGGATGTCAAAATACGTGTGTAAGTCGCATCCCTTACTATTCACATCCTCCACATCCACCCAGCCCTTGCTCCACGCCACGAGGTGTGTCTGGTTTACGGTTCTAGCCACATATTGTATAGACCAAACGATGGTCGATGAGTGGCGAGGTCAATAGAACGCCGGACACTTTTACTGCCCAAGACATTTCCTGGTAGCCATTGAAGGCGGTTGTCGACCTGGGAGCTCGGTTCAATTACAAAAATATCCCCGATGTAAAGTTTTGGTATTTTAAAAACATGATTGTTTTTGTTGTTTGTTCCTGACGTGAGAGTTTCCTGTTGTAGTCAATGCCTTAAGTAATAGCGTAGATATGTGAAATACTGGGACAGCGTAGATATGTGAAATACTGGGAAAGCGTAGATATGTGAAATACTGGGAAAGCGTAGATATGTGAAATACCGGGACAGCGTAGATATGTGAAATACTGGGACAGCGTAGATATTTGAAATACTGGGACAGCGTAGATATGTGAAATACCGGGACAGCGTAGATATGTGAAATACTGGGACAGCGTAGATATTTGAAATACTGGGACAGCGTAGATATGTGAAATACTGGGACAGCGTAAATATGTGAAATACTGGGACAGCATAAATATGTGAAATACTGGGACAGCGAAGATATGTGAAATACTTGGACAGTGTAGATATGTGAAATACTTGGACAGCGTAGATATGTGAAATACTGGGACAGCGTAGATATGTGAAATACTGGGACAGCGTAAATTTGTGAAATACTGGGGCAGTGTAAATATGTGAAATACTGGGACAGCGTAAATATGTGAAATACTGGGACAGCGTAAATATGTGAAATACTGGGACAGCGTAAATATGTGAAACACTGGGGCAGCGTAAATATGTGAAATACTGGTACAGCGTAAATATGTGAAATACTGGGGCAGCTGTAGGTAAAACAGGATACAACATCATGGGGTGTTGTGGCCAGCTAGTCTCTCTCTCTCTCTCTCTCTCTCCCCCCCCCCCCCCCACCTCTTATAGAAGTTTATCTTGTTTTGGTGAAAATGTTATTGTTTTCTTTTAATATTCATAAAGTTCGCCTGCTAATTACGTGTGAAAGTCCATACGCTAATTATGTGTTCAAGTCACATCATTAGTTTTGTGTTTCTGCAACTGCATGGATGATTTACTGGTTTATGTAACACAATTAATTGCCAGCGTCAGATTTATCTGCCTATGGATTGATACACGCTTTTAGCATGAAGGCTGAATTCTGAAATTCTTCTTCTTTTTCGTTCACCGGAATGTGTGTTTTTTTTTCCCCCTTTCCAGACGTAATTGCGGTGTGTCTCGTTATGCACCCTTGGGTCAAAGCCCTTAGGCCAACACATCCGACTTTAGTGGGCGCTTTGTAATCAGGTTAGCCGTCCCGAGAGACTCACACTGTTGTGGGCCGTCCACATCCTAGCTGGTCAAGCTAGAGCGGTCGAAGACTTCACGGTCAGACCTCAAGGGAAGCCAGGGGCAGTCCATGGGCATTTACCGCCATCCAAGGAGGCTTCCATAATTGCAGAGCCGGCACATAGCGCTCTGGTACTGGGCTCATACAAGGAATCGCCACATCCTGCACATGGATGCTTTAATTCCTCACTTCCATGTATTGGGCATTTCGTTCGCCACAGGCCGCTCCCCGCACAAGCCAGGAACGGTCATTCTGCAGACGGCGTCCACTCAGCGAGCTATCAGTTCGGACATGTGCTGACGCTGTGCCCCGAAGACAAAATAGCTAGAGCTGTTCCGGCCACGAAGAATTATGAAATTGAGAAGTTAAATCACTGCTCTAGGGACATACCAATACAGGCTCTGTTCCCCCTCTTTAAAAGCCATCGAAAAGTGTTCATACTAAATGGCTGGTACCTGGCCTCCTTGTTAGACGATAGTTTGTCAAATGGTGTTATCCCACTCCATAGCACAAATCCTGGGCTGAATTTAGAGACCATGTGTTGCCCATGCAGCATGATCTCTCTCTCGGCCTGCCTAGTTTACTCCAGAGGAGAGAAAGCACAGTACGCCTGGAACAAGATAAGCTGCAGAAGCTGCTAGATCAGCAAAGCCACGCGCTAACTGTTCATACTAAATATTCCAGTAGCAATGTGATCAAAAGTCCGCCTGGCTTTTCCTCTACATTTTGAGTAAATTCCGGACCTTCCTTCTGAACAAGTCTTTCCAGATCTGGATACTTCGTCTGTTCGGCTCTCTTCATCCGATTCCAGTGAGTCTTCACCATTCTATCTTTATCTTATAGCAGATCTTCACATAGAGGAGCAGATGCAGCTAATCTATTAGTCTTGTCATGGTCCCGCACACCTGCATGTCATGAACAAAATATTCATGATATGCTCACAATCTCCGTCCTGTTGAGCGATGCTAACCACCTGGAACAAGATAGTCTCCACTTTCCGAAGCATAATCTGTAAGTCCGTTACAAACATGACATGTCTGGTTGTGCCCTCCTGTCGCGTAATGTTGACTATTTTGACAGACAAGGATCAGAAATAGCAACCAATAGACTTTCAGGATTCCGAAAGACTAATCACTGTCGAAGAAGAGGCCGAAATGGCTCGAACTAGGAAGTAAGATTCGGAACTGTCCCAGGAATGACCAGGTCTTCAGACAGTGTTCAGGCACAGATAGGTAAAGTGAACAACCGTACTAGGAATAATTCTAGACAGTAGGCTTAATGAATCTGGCGACGAATGCCTGCAAAAATTAAAGAGCCCCCTTTAACTGATCCATTCTCACAACATGGAGGAAGAGTACAAATATAAAGTTACAACTTGCATTCCTTCTCGCTCTCTCAGTATCCTAATATTAAATTAGAGTATAACAGCAACAGACTAAGTATGTTTCTGGTATCACATATAACTATTAATTTAATGAAATACTGTGGCATGTAAAAGTCTGTTGCCCTAGTGTGTAGGCAATCAAATCCTAGACTAAGTTGGCAGGCTAAAGGTGTCAGCCGAGGAGGTTGGCCACTCAGCTCAAGATTTGGGTCCGGCTTGTCAACTCAGGTGATGTTCCAGTTCAGGTTGCGGATTCACTCTCCGGCAATAGACATGGTGTTCACGACTGGTAAGTATGCGTTGCTGCAAGTTGCTGGCTTATGGTACCACCAAAGAAGGTGCAGAACTGCTGGAAGTTAATCAGAAAAACAGAACCGGTGAATGCTTGTCCTACGTCCAAGATACTCTCATTGCACACCTCGCTCTCAGTCTCATATTCAGACACGACTAGCATCACAAGACTATCACCTCTGTCACAGACACATCACTATGACAACACAATGACAAATGGCTAACGTGGACAAATACTATTTTCCTTAGCCACATATTATCAATCTCATCAGACTCAGATGCACATGTATTCCAGTTACAGACACGGACACATCAATGTATATTTCTGAGTCTGATCACACTCTACAACATTCTTACTATGATGCATTCACATATATTATAAATCACACCCATTACATTTAACACAATGAAGTGTACACAATGAGTATGAATCCCACAGATTACATTTAACTATGAGGCACGAACATTGATTATAAATCACACAGATTATATTTACTCGACAATGTATCACCATAGATTATGAATCACAGATTACATTCACATGACGAGGTATGAACATAGATTATGAATGACAGATTCCCTTCATTCGAAGTACACCACAGATTATGAATCATACAGAGTACATTCAATCGACGAAGGAACACCATAGATTATGAAGCACACAAATTACATTCACTTGACGAATTACGAACATATATTATGAATCACTCAGATTCTATCTCAGCACATGAAGCAGTATTGTAAATTATAATTCTGATTCACTCCCGAAACACACAAATTAAATTCTACAGGGGGTTGAAGTATTAACATAGGTGTAGAGGGTAGGCAGTGAAGGACTGCGTTGAAGCAAGGATACTGATGTGAATGAAAGGCCTGTCCCACGCTGTCATGAGATGACCTCTGACAAGCGTGGTCTCCAGTAGACTATGTGAAAGAATTATTATTTCACAATTAACTATCAGTATTTCCTGTCACCGTTTATTCATCCGAATTACCCCTCTCATTCTATAATTATATTCTTCACTGGCGATATATTATTCTAGTATATATTATATTAATCCCTAGTTAAACATCAAGCTTCATTGTCTGACCATTCTTCGATAGTCCAGTTCCCGCCTGTTAGATTTCGCCATTTTGTGTCGCCGTTCTCTTCATTCTTCATTCCTCTATTTTGGTCTTAGTATAATCAGCGTCTCCATTAATTATATATTTATTCTGGCTGTAGTTTACGATCCCTGTTCTCTAACATTAGTTATCGCGTAGTTCACCCTGAATCTACACTACAAATGCCGGTAAATATATACATGTAAATTCGTACTAATTAATTAAATCAACGTACCTTCCAAAATGTGGTGATTAAACCTCTCCACGGGGGAACAGTGCCACTAGCAGTGTAAATATTACTTTTGGGTATCAATTTGGCTCGCAATTTGCTATTCCCAAATATCGGCTAACTAGAGCCTGGATTATTTTGTTGCAATATGTCTTTTTACAGCTAGTATCGGCGCCTGTGTCCTACCGCTTCGAGTTAGTCGACCAAATGGACGATCTGCCGGCTGACGACAACTGGCCAGGCAGATTCTCGTGTTGCCACCCGGGTCGCAGGCTAAAACTGAATATGTTATTCAGCCAAACTTGCGCTGGGGCAGAAGGCATGCATAACTAATAGTTCTATAATATACTGTATAATATATATTTTAAAAACACTAGAATATTCACTAGGTTTACAGGAGATTAAATATATTAAATTCTCGCCAATAATACAGGCATATTTATAGATATCTACAAACATAGGGAAAATAGGGAAAAGATCGTTTTCCTAGATATATTTATAATGAAAAATATGATCTGCACTGTAATTTAAGCAAAAATAAAGGGGGAGACTGTCTATTACGTCACAGATGCTCCCCGTTGAAAGAAAAGTTTGAGAAAACAAACTTTTCTCCCAGCAGGATTCCCCTTTAGTTTTGTTAGCACTCACTCTAACATTTTTGGGTCATCTGGACTAGTCTCACCCTCTTAAGTAGAACCCTGTCTACTCAACCATGTTTCTTCATTCTTAAGACTTCTTCTAAGAGCCCTTCTCCCCTGGTGTTGGTTCCAGAGAGATCTACACTGTGGATGCTGTCTTACTAAAGCCATCCGCCCCTAAATTATTCTTTCTAGGAATATAATCTATTCTAGAAGCATAAGGGTTCTCGGTTCGCGTACGAACAGGATAATGCTTTTGTGGAGCTGAGTCCTTAGTGTTAACATTCATATCGACCTGGACAATATTAGTCTTACCAGGCTTATCTGTACGCATTGGTGCATGAGACACTGGAATTCGTCTACTCTTCTCTGACTCAGACGTCTCCGCGTCAGGGTTGAGGAAGACATCATTCCTGGTCTCCTGAGGTTTTAGGGGATACTCCACTAACGAGTCATCTCCACCTTTGACCTCAGTTACCACCGAGAATGCCATCAGATGCACCGGTGACTCTTCTACTCCAACCTGCTTCTTTAGCAAGTGGATATGAAAAACTGTGGGTTTACCCCTAAAATAAATTTTATACTTAGTCTGGGACACCTTCTCTAGTATAGGAAAAGGACCCTGCCAACCAAGTTCTAATCTATTATCCCTCTTGGGTAATAATACAAATACTCTGTCTCTTAAAGTAAGTTGAGTTTCCCTATGTTTGGGTGGGAATTGGTGACACTCCTTACATGACCTGACATATTGTTTAATATCCCTGGTCATCCCCGGCCAGAAATAGGAGAAAGCAAGCCTTCGGATTGTAGCTTTTATCCCCATATGCCCACTGTCCGAGAGTGAATGTCCCATTTCTAATATAGGTGCACGATACTCTTTGGGTATGACCAGCTGTTCATGGAAGTTCCCCATAGTTCTTGCCCTATGGAATAGCAACTCGTCTTGTATATAGAAATCACCAACTCTGTGTGGATTCCTAGATTTTGGCAGGTTGCCAAAGCAAGATTGTAAGGTTGGACATGCTGCTTGGGCAGCCCTAATTTCCCCAGATAGTGGGTTGATAGATAAGTCAGGGTCACTCAAAACGGTTCCCTTATTATGGGTCTGCATTGCCATTATTATAGGTGATGAGGGTTCCCCTAAATATACATGTTTACATCCGAGGATAAATGGATATACGGGATCTTCAATCACAGCAGCTGGAATAGTTCCAGTGACATACTTAGATGTCACATGCACCTTAGCTATCTGAGCATAAATGGTTTGGGAGCCCCTAGTAGCACCCTTTACTGCAACTCTTTGCTTAGTCAACTGGGATGGTTTCACTAAGTGTCTACTTATGATTGCCTCACAGGTCAATCCCGTGTCATAGAGACATTGCACTGGGCTGCCATTTACCAGAATAGTCTCGACTGTGGGTGGTTTACCGTTAGTTCCAGAATCTAAGTTCTGTCGGGTACTTGCCCCCGTCGTCATACACGCAACATACTGGGTAGGGGGTTTATTCCTGCAAGAACTAGTGTGGTGATCATTAGTTTTACAGTTTTTACAATAAGGCTTTCCCCATCCACTATTCTGTGCTGGTGTGTTTTGAGCTATTGGTTTCTGAAATCCCGGGTTTTGGCGTTGACCGCCAGGGTGCCCCCTAGTGTCATTACCTACGGAGTTATTTTGTTGATAACTCTGATTTTGTTCTGGAAGATTTTGTTGAGCATTAGTATGAGTGGTTTTAGTGGTACCCCCCTCACCATGGGCAGTTAAGTACCTTTCAGCTAAAGAGATAATTTCCTGAAGCCTATTCCCACCATTTTCAGCAATAAAAGTTTGAAGTGGTTTTTGGAGTGTATCTTTAAACTGTTCTGTAAGAACCATTTCCTCAAGACCATCATAAGTAGCATCGAAATCGCTCAGTTCGACCCACTTAGAAAAATAAGTGTGTAATCGCGAGGCAAACTGAGCGAACGATTCTCCCTGTGATCGCTTGGCCGAACGGAACTTCAGTCTGTAAGCCCCTGATGTCAATTCAAATCTTTTAAGCAAAGCGGATTTTAGAGTAAGAAAATCCCTCTCGAGACCTGGAGGAAGTTTAGCAAACACGTCGAAAGCTGCGCCTCTTAACCCTTGGGAGAGCTTAAGATTGTATTTTTCGCTGGGAAGATTGTAGGCTTCACACATTAAAACAAATTTGTCAAGATAATTATCCATCTGATCTTCTTTCGGGTCGAAGGGGAGCAGTGGAAAACTCATTGATCCATTGGAGATGTGTGGTCCGGCAGAAATGTCACTAGTGTGGGTTGGAGAACTAGCACTACTGAATCTTGAAGCATCCGGGTGTTGCAATTCCAGTCTTCTTAATTCTATCTCATGCTGTCTCGCCTGTTCTGCTAGTTTCAATTCCTTGTCCTTCTCCAGTTCTGCCTGTTTAATCTGTTTCTCGGATTCTATTTCCGCCATCCGGATTCTTTCTTCCCTTTGTTCTTGCCTCCATTCTCTTTCCGCCTCTCTAATATATTTGCTCAATTCTGCACCTTCATATCCTAACAAGGCCCCTTTCTCTTTAAACTCCTGAGTTGTGGGTTGATTTTCAACAGACATGATGTGTAAGCGCTTGATAGATCTTAGTTGAAGTACCTGAAGTATACTTACTTACCAATAAGATATTTGTCCTGAAAATTCATAATCAATATTTTACAGAACAACTTATGTAAGTTAACGCAATGCAACGATACAACACAAAACTCACCCGTCTGACACCTGGTTTATCTTAACTGTTAGTCCTAACTTATAGGTACCAATGTTACTGTGCTTGTATAAGTGGTTAATATACTGATTATAATTTATTACTATACTAGTCTATTGTAAGGCCACACTTTTACTAACAGGATACTCTAGTGAGAAGAAACTAAAAGTTGAACTTGTAATACGAGGTTGGATACTCGGCTGGAATCAGTAATAAATGATAATTCTAGACCGGACGCGGCCACCAATTGTCGCGTAATGTTGACTATTTTGACAGACAAGGATCAGAAATAGCAACCAATAGACTTTCAGGATTCCGAAAGACTAATCACTGTCGAAGAAGAGGCCGAAATGGCTCGAACTAGGAAGTACGATTCGGAACTGTCCCAGGAATGACCAGGTCTTCAGACAGTGTTCAGGCACAGATAGGTAAAGCGAACAACCGTACTAGGAATAATTCTAGACAGTAGGCTTAATGAATCTGGCGACGAATGCCTGCAAAAATTAAAGAGCCCCCTTTAACTGATCCATTCTCACAACATGGAGGAAGAGTACAAATATAAAGTTACAACTTGCATTCCTTCTCGCTCTCTCAGTATCCTAATATTAAATTAGAGTATAACAGCAACAGACTAAGTATGTTTCTGGTATCACATATAACTATTAATTTAATGAAATACTGTGGCATGTAAAAGTCTGTTGCCCTAGTGTGTAGGCAATCAAATCCTAGACTAAGTTGGCAGGCTAAAGGTGTCAGCCGAGGAGGTTGGCCACTCAGCTCAAGATTTGGGTCCGGCTTGTCAACTCAGGTGATGTTCCAGTTCAGGTTGCGGATTCACTCTCCGGCAATAGACATGGTGTTCACGACTGGTAAGTATGCGTTGCTGCAAGTTGCTGGCTTATGGTACCACCAAAGAAGGTGCAGAACTGCTGGAAGTTAATCAGAAAAACAGAACCGGTGAATGCTTGTCCTACGTCCAAGATACTCTCATTGCACACCTCGCTCTCAGTCTCATATTCAGACACGACTAGCATCACAAGACTATCACCTCTGTCACAGACACATCACTATGACAACACAATGACAAATGGCTAACGTGGACAAATACTATTTTCCTTAGCCACATATTATCAATCTCATCAGACTCAGATGCACATGTATTCCAGTTTACAGACACGGACACATCAATGTATATTTCTGAGTCTGATCACACTCTACAACATTCTTACTATGATGCATTCACATATATTATAAATCACACCCATTACATTTAACACAATGAAGTGTACACAATGAGTATGAATCCCACAGATTACATTTAACTATGAAGGCACGAACATTGATTATAAATCACACAGATTATATTTACTCGACAATGTATCACCATAGATTATGAATCACAGATTACATTCACATGACGAGGTATGAACATAGATTATGAATGACAGATTCCCTTCATTCGAAGTACACCACAGATTATGAATCATACAGAGTACATTCAATCGACGAAGGAACACCATAGATTATGAAGCACACAAATTACATTCACTTGACGAATTACGAACATATATTATGAATCACTCAGATTCTATCTCAGCACATGAAGCAGTATTGTAAATTATAATTCTGATTCACTCCCGAAACACACAAATTAAATTCTACAGGGGGTTGAAGTATTAACATAGGTGTAGAGGGTAGGCAGTGAAGGACTGCGTTGAAGCAAGGATACTGATGTGAATGAAAGGCCTGTCCCACGCTGTCATGAGATGACCTCTGACAAGCGTGGTCTCCAGTAGACTATGTGAAAGAATTATTATTTCACAATTAACTATCAGTATTTCCTGTCACCGTTTATTCATCCGAATTACCCCTCTCATTCTATAATTATATTCTTCACTGGCGATATATTATTCTAGTATATATTATATTAATCCCTAGTTAAACATCAAGCTTCATTGTCTGACCATTCTTCGATAGTCCAGTTCCCGCCTGTTAGATTTCGCCATTTTGTGTCGCCGTTCTCTTCATTCTTCATTCCTCTATTTTGGTCTTAGTATAATCAGCGTCTCCATTAATTATATATTTATTCTGGCTGTAGTTTACGATCCCTGTTCTCTAACATTAGTTATCGCGTAGTTCACCCTGAATCTACACTACAAATGCCGGTAAATATATACATGTAAATTCGTACTAATTAATTAAATCAACGTACCTTCCAAAATGTGGTGATTAAACCTCTCCACGGGGGAACAGTGCCACTAGCAGTGTAAATATTACTTTTTGGTATCAATTTGGTTCGCAATTTGCTATTCCCAAATATCGGCTAACTAGAGCCTGGATTATTTTGTTGCAATATGTCTTTTTACAGCTAGTATCGGCGCCTGTGTCCTACCGCTTCGAGTTAGTCGACCAAATGGACGATCTGCCGGCTGACGACAACTGGCCAGGCAGATTCTCGTGTTGCCACCCGGGTCGCAGGCTAAAACTGAATATGTTATTCAGCCAAACTTGCGCTGGGGCAGAAGGCATGCATAACTAATAGTTCTATAATATACTGTATAATATATATTTTAAAAACACTAGAATATTCACTAGGTTTACAGGAGATTAAATATATTAAATTCTCGCCAATAATACAGGCATATTTATAGATATCTACAAACATAGGAAAATAGGGAAAAGATCGTTTTCCTAGATATATTTATAATGAAAAATATGATCTGCACTGTAATTTAAGCAAAAATAAAGGGGGAGACTGTCTATTACGTCACACCTCCTCCACACATCGGATGGCCACCGGCACAGTTTCATCTTCAGCCATGTTAGATGTTGAAGTAGAATAGCCAAACACAAACTTTTTCAGTATCCATTTGTTTTTTGCAAAACATAATCCTGTCTAAGCAGCGTGTCTTTTATCTCTGGCCTGTGTGTATGAGCTTTTGATCATTGTACGAGGGCGAGTCAATAAGTAAGTCATGTTTGAGCAGCGTGTGTACGATCAATTGACCAGTTGTATATGAAAGGTTAACCAATGTGTATATGGTTGGTTTACAATGTTTGTAGGATCATCTAACAATAGAATGAACGATCATTTGACCAGCGTGTATATTATCACATTTCAGCATTTGTTACTCTGTCGTTTCGAGATATACGCAACCCTCTAGACAAGAGTCCAACCAACTAACGTCGTAAATATGTAGCAGTTCCCTTGCAGAACGACGCCCTCATCATGACCCGCCAAGACGATTGTCGATCTCTTGCCATCTATCCTGCCTCATGCACCCACATACACACGGTCTTTGTAATACCCTGTGCTCATCTAAGAGCTAGTCGACGCTATATCTTTGTCCAGAAACATGCTTTATATTAGTATATATTACTGCTGTTTCCAATACACTTCGTGGTTTAAAATGGTAAACGTGCTTTATATTATTGCTGTTTCCAATACACGTCGTGGTTTAATATGGTGGACATATTCCAGCTTCCAAGGCAAGATGTTTCTGAGGTATATACTACTGTTTATGACTCAGATTTCTACGATATTCTAATATTACAGAATAAGACTGTTTCTCTTCTTCTTGATCCACCATATTCTAAGAACGTTTCTGTAAAAATGCCCAGTTGACTTCTTTAGTGACTGCGAAATGGTTCATGGCTCACCATGTCCATGTGTTGCCATATGGAAATATAAATGTCCTCATCAAATGTGCATTAACGTATTTGCTGATGATTTGCTATTGGTTCCCTAATGTTATTAGAACTTTACACTGCTAAGGCCAGTCTACATCTACTTCTTATGTACAGTCCCAGTTAATGTTGATTATGAAGCAAAGATATTCAAGGCCTGCGGCATTTTCAATTTCTTCATTGCTGAGGTTGATTTTTCGTGCAATGTAGTTTTGTTCGTGATCATTAGTTTTGCTTTTTTAAGTTCAGAAAAGGATGTTTGCTTCTCACAGTGGATCTTAAATGAAATGATCATCTATTCTAATTATTTAGCATTCTTTAAAACGAGGCCAGAGTCGTCTACATATCTAAGTTAGGGAATTGGATTTCAACCAAGTTTGAAAGCATCACAATTGTTTGTGAGCTCATCATTTTAACATTTATCATTGCATTTTCTGCGTATATGATGAACGGGTATAAAAGAGATGAAGCCCTGTCTGAATCCGCTTTGTTTTTCCAACAAATTTGATGTTTCTTCGGCTGATCTAACAATTGCTTATTGTTCATGACATAATGAGACAATTAATTGGGTCATATGTGATAGACACTCCATATTTCGTAAGTTGTTCCATAATTTCTTATGTTGGAATCATACGAAAGCCTTTCTGTGAAACAAACGTGAAGATCTACATTGTAGTCTATACTTTCCTCAAAGATGGTTCTCATGTTGAAGATTAGTCTACATTGTAGTCTATACTTTCCTCAAAGATGTTTCTCATGTTGAAGAATGGTTTACATTGTAGTCTATACTTTCATTAAAGATGGTTATGTTGAAGAATGGTTTACATTGTAGTCTATACTTTCCTCAAAGATGTTTATCATGTTGAAGAATGGTTTACATTGTAGTCTATACTTTCCTCAAAGATGTTTCTCATGTTGAAGAATGGTTTACATTGTAGTCTATACTTTCCTCAAAGATGTTTATCATGTTGAAGAATGGTTTACATTGTAGTCTATACTTTCCTCAAAGATGTTTCTCATGTTGAAGAATGGTTTACATTGTAGTCTATACTTTCCTCAAAGATGTTTCTCATGTTGAAGAATGGTTTACATTGTAGTCTATACTTTCATTAAAGATGGTTATGTTGAAGAATGGTTTACATTGTAGTCTATACTTTCCTCAAAGATGTTTATCATGTTGAAGAATGGTTTACATTGTAGTTTATACTTTCATTAAAGATGGTTCTCATGTTGAAGAATGGTCTACATTGTAGTCTATACTTTCCTCAAAAACGGTTCTCATGTTGAAGAATGGTCTACATTGTAGTTTATACTTTCATTAAAGATGGTTCTCATGTTGAAGAATGGTCTACATTGTAGTTTATACTTTCATTAAAGATGGTTCTCATGTTGAAGAATGGTTTACATTGTAGTCTATACTTTCATTAAAGATGGTTCTCATGTTGAAGAATGGTCTATATTGTAGTCTATACTTTCCTCAAAAACGGTTCTCATGTTGAAGAATGGTTTACATTGTAGTCTATACTTTCCTCAAAAACGGTTCTCATGTTGAAGAATGGTTTACATTGTAGTCTATACTTTCCTCAAAAACTGTTCTCATGTTGAAGAATGGTTTACATTGTAGTCTATACTTTCCTCAAAAACGGTTCTCATGTTGAAGAATGGTTTACATTGTAGTCTATACTTTCCTCAAAAACGGTTCTCATGTTGAAGAATGGTTTACATTGTAGTCTATACTTTCCTCAAAAACGGTTCTCATGTTGAAGATGGTTTACATTGTAGTCTATACTTTCCTCAAAAACGGTTCTCATGTTGAAGAATGGTTTACATTGTAGTCTATACTTTCCTCAAAAACGGTTCTCATGTTGAATAATGGTTTACATTGTAGTCTATACTTTCCTCAAAAACGGTTCTCATGTTGAAGAATGGTTTACATTGTAGTCTATACTTTCCTCAAAAACGGTTCTCATGTTGAAGAATGGTTTACATTGTAGTCTATACTTTCCTCAAAAACGGTTCTCATGTTGAAGAATGGTTTACATTGTAGTCTATACTTTCCTCAAAAACGGTTCTCATGTTGAAGAATGGTTTACATTGTAGTCTATACTTTCCTCAAAAACGGTTCTCATGTTGAAGAATGGTTTACATTGTAGTCTATACTTTCCTCAAAAACGGTTCTCATGTTGAAGATATGGTATATGGCTCCTCTGCCAAAGTACCTGCCGGTACTTCGTGTACTACAACGAATCACCAAAAATTGTTTTACCATTTGATGAATCAGAGAGCTGCCATTGCATCAACACCTCATTACCTGTAAATGCTTTTAATACTTCCATCAATGGTGTCAAAACCAAGATACTCCTAATCGACTAACTAACTAACTAACTAACTAACTAACTAACTAACTAACTAACCAACCAACCAACCAACCAACCAACCAACCAACCAACCAACCAACTAACTACCTACCTACCTACCTACCTACCTAACTACTTACCTAACTACCTACCTACCTACCTAACTAACTAACTAACTAAGTAACTAAGTAACTAACTAACTACCTACCTACCTAACTAACTAACTACCTAACTAACTAACTAACTAACTAACTAACCAAATAACTAACTGACTAACTGACTAACTAACTGACTGACTGTCTGACTGACTGACTAACTAACGATCTAACTAACTAATTAATTGACTAACTGATTGACTGACTGACTGATTAACTAACTAACCAACTAAATAACTAACTATATGACTAACCAAGTAACCAAATATCTGACTTATTAACTATCCAACCAACGAATCAACCAACCAGCCAGCTAGCCAGCTTTAATGCCAGGCAACCAACCAACTTACTAACTAACTAAAAACTTACCAAACAATCAAACAAACCAATCAACGAAACAACTATCTAGCTAACTAATTAACTAACTTCTTCTTCTGCTGCTGCGTTCATCCGGAGTTTTTTTTTTTTTTTTCGGACGTGATTGCGTTGTGCCTGTTTACAGCAGAGCTGCGTTCTTACGCCGTTAGGCCGAACACATCCGACTTTCTGCGAGCGTTTGTTGACCAGGGTTAACCTTCCCGTAGTAACTAACTATGTAACTAGTCTGTCCAACCAACCAACTATCCAACTACCTTTACACATTTTAACACCCCAATCCCAGGTGTCAAGTCCAGGATAATCCATCCCACCGACCTCCACCCCAACAGGTGAGATGATACTGCAATATAAAACCCTGTTGTGAAAGCGGACACGTGCCAGATTGCAAGATAAAGTGCACTGCCTTACCTTGACTTCTTGACAGATAGCAACCATCACACGGTATCCGGGTGTCAGGAAACAAGCCACTAATATTACACATAACAGCTTGGATAAATGTAATTTCTTTAGACATTTCTCATACGCTTGAGTTCACTTTCTTTCTGGATCCTTGTTTCAGCCGTTTAACAACAAGTTTCTTCACTTTTTTCCCCCTCAAACACCTCATGATAAACGCCACAAATTTGCTATCTAAAAATAGATCTTGACATCTGCAAATGCGTTTCTTCACGTATTTCTACATTGTGAAAATTTCTACAGTGATTCGTAGTAAGAATTATGGGATGAAGTTTCATGATGAGCAATGAGTTAAGAAAGAAGTGACAGGAAAATTATTTCGATTGCAGTACCAAAGACAAAATATGTGATTTCAACGGATGCAATTTCAGTTTCAGCGTGGAAAAGAGTTTATGAAACGAGGGGTTGGTTGGGTCCATCCAGGAGACAGACCGCCCCGAGGTCAAGGGGCGCTGTATGTCAGTCGGGGCTGTCTGGCCCATGGCAGGTGTACTGAAAATATCGGGCTCGGCACCTTATCAGGTTGCAGAAAGAAATAAATGTGATCAGAAGCAATTTATAGCCGTTTCAGGGTTTACCACAAGGATGGCCGGGGTATCAACTATCTCGGAACTGTGGTAGCAATGATGGTAGGGGACTTAGAACAAGAATTGCTTAGGTGAAGGTAGCGTTTTGCAAATTGGAAAACATACTGAAAATTAAGAAGTTCAAAACTGTTTCCCGTAGTGAATTTGAATACCGAAGAAACAAACAATATATTGCATGATTTATTGCGTGGCATGTTTCACTGTATCTTTTCAGGTCATCAACCAGGTGCCGTCTCCTGAAGGTTGGCTGTAATGGATCTCCAATACTGTCTGTCTCTCGCCTTGATTGCACATTCTGTCAGACTGATGTTAGTCCATCTCTTGATGTTATCTTCCACTTGTATCATTGTCTACCTCTTGCTCGCTTGTCTAACGCTTGGATACCCCAGAGTATATTTTTTCTAAGTCTGTTAACGTGGCCCAAATATTTCATTGTCTGATTTTTATTTCTTTCATCAACTCTTTTTTTTTTTTTTTCATTCCCAGTTGTTCTAGAACATTTGTATTTGTTTTTGTTTCCATGAAATACGGCATATTCTTCTGTATATCCATATTTCCAGGGCCTCTATTCGACTTTCTAATTGTTTGTTCATTGTCCAAGTTTCTGTGTCATATAGTAATGTTGAATATAGATAACATTTGACAATTCTCATTTTTAATGAGTTGTTAATCACTCTAGATGTTAATACTGATTTCCATGTTGTTCGAAACATCTTTTTGGCCATTCATATTCATCTTTGATTTCTGTTTCACTTCTGCTGTCATCTGTTATTACATGAACAAGATAGGAAAAAGTTGTTATCTCGTCAGGTATATACTGCTGAAATCACACAACATAAACTAATTAGACAAATACTTCAAGCTGAAATATGCAACACACATATACACGCAGTAATTTGAATTGTCTACCACGGCAATGTTAAGCTAACTATCATGTTTTATTTTTGGGTGTGCACAAAGTTGATTTATGTAAATGAATGGCAATTGTCTCTGCCAGCTTTATCATGCGACCATTGTGTATGGGTGTGTGTAAAACAATAAAAAAAAAAAGTAAGGTCCCTATCAATCACCTGACCGGTTTCCAAAATGTACCGTATAATCGATGACGTAGAAGGTTTGCGGTGTGTAGGCTTTACCCGGTTCCCAGTTTATTATTCTGTCAAACCAATTCGGTATATGTTTGACCACCCTGTTATTCAAGTAACTCTCTGTTCTGCCGATGTAGGTATATTAGCACCTGCATGTAAATTGATCAATAATTGGATTTGGTGTTCAGAGGTACAGATTCTTTTACTGCTGGGCTGGGGATAGGCGTGGTTCTATATCTAATAACTAGAGGTGCAGCACAGAATGTCAATAAAAAAGTTGCCAATTACAATAATAAATTTTCTGTTGAAGTGCAATAAAGAGCCTAGAATGTTATTCATGGATAATAAGCAGGCAAGCTAAGAAACATCTGGTGGCAGTGGCAATACGGTTTGGAGGAAATTGTAACTAATTCAATGGGCAGACAGAAAAACGAATGGGACTACAAGAAACACATGAAAACCAAAAAAAAAAAAACTGATTAGAGAAAACAGAAGTAGACGGTCACGATTTTTTTTTTCGGCACGTTATTATATAAATATACAAGAAATCTTAGTGACATCTGGAAAAACGGTTGCAAAATAGCAAGGGAACGGCAAGGAGATACACATCTCAATCAGAACAAGAAGACAGAGTTGATCCAACAGAGCTGATCCTAGACTGAGTTACAGAGCTCTCCTGCCTCCTTCGTGTTCATACATTTTTTTTTAAAGCGACATGAGTAGGGTGTGCAAGACCAGACGTGGCACACTATTAAGGAGGCGTGGCATATTAGAATATAGCCAGGTAATGATTCGCCACAGCACATACAGACTGATTAGTATTTCACTTGGTTTGGTAATATTCCATCCCAGGCATGGCAGTCGAGTTACATAGACAAACATTACAGATCTCACAGAGAAGCAAGAGATAGAAGTGACGAGTGCGGCAATAAAAGTCACTTCTGAGATCTATTTCAGCGAATGTTAAAGACACAGAAGTGACGAGTGCAGTAATAAAAGTCACTCCTGAGATCTATTTCAACGAATGTTATAGGCACAGAAGTGACTAGAGCAGTAATAAAAGTCGTTTTACAGATCTATTTCCCCCTCTGCCGTGCGTCCACCTTGACGAGGTAGAGGGGCTTGCGCGTTCCAATGACCCCAAGAGCTATGCCGATGGTAGCACAGCTACTGGTAGGGTCACCCATGTCGGACAGGTCAAGGGCGAGGGACCAGACCAAGCGACGTACAAACCTGCTGCCTTGTAGGTAGACTGGGGACAGTCAAAGGCTAGGGAAAGCATCCCGAACAAATGCTTGTCGAAATCGGATGTACTGAGCCACAGGCTTGACAAAGAAGTGCAACGTAACTTTATCATTTCATGATGCCACAGATGAAAATTAATCGTTATGGTGCTAATCCCGTGAAGTCCCATCAGGCGGTGATAGTGCCGGGCCCCCTGCCTCGAGGGGGTCCACCCATGACTACTGGTGGTCACCTTCCCCTGTGCTGTGGAGTCAAGGCACAGAGGAGTAGGTTAAGAGCTATTGACCAAACACCCCGGACACTCAACATACTACAATGGAATGCAGAAGGAGTTTATAACAAGAAAGCCTCCCTAACACAGCGTCTTCATAAAGATAGAATAGATGTGGCATGCATTCAAGAGACACACCTCAACGCCAATCGCACATTTTCAGTTCAGGGATATCAGGCCACACGTTTCGACCGCGAAGGACACAAAGGAGGAGTTGTAATACTTACACGAAATACAATACCTTGCAGCGAAGTATCTGTGATCTCTGACAACCAAACGGAAATTATAGGTGTTGATATAATGATAAAGGACGTGAAAATAAGAATTTACAATCTGTATAGCCCGGCAGATAAGGATCTTACACTCTCAAACATGGAAATAACTGACACAAATTGCATTGTTGTCGGAGACTTTAATAGCCGTTCAGAAAGATGGGGATACCCAGATACTGACAAAAGAGGAGATGAAGTGGAGGACTGGGAAATAGACTCAAATCTCCATCTACTCAACAAAGCGGATGACACACCGAGCTTCTACTCCAGAAGATGGCTTACCACTTCTACTCCAGACTTAGCTTTCTGCACAGGAGACATCCTCCACAAAATCGATCGCCATGTGCTTGACCAATCAGCAGGTAGTGACCACAGACCAATCAAGCTTGTAATAAATATGGAGTATGTTCCACAGGAGCAAAAGCCTTTGCCCCGTTGGAATTACAAACGAGCAGATTGGGACAGATTTGCCATACTAACAGACAAATATTGTGAAAACATAAATACACGATATGGCAACATGAAGCAAATGGTGGAAAGTCTAAACAGAGCAATAATACAGGCGGCCACTGAGTCTATTCCAAGAGGAGCGAGGAAAAATTACAAACCATACTGGACTGAAGAACTACAAATTTTGGAGGACAAAGTTGAAGATGCTAGGAAGACCGCAGAGAGAGAACAAACAACTGAAGCGAACATCTCTCTCAAAGCCATCTCAGCAAAATATAAAAGAACAGTAAATCAAACAACAAGAGATTGTTGGAGGAAAAAAACAGAAAACCTGAATTTTGACAGGGATGGAAACAAACTATGGAAACTAGTGAAAGCCATGAACAATGAAGGACATAGAAACAAACAAATAACAATTAAACAAGGAAATGCCTTGCTTACAGGAAAAAAGGCTGCAAATGCACTAATGGAACACTATGCCAGTGCAAACCACATTGATATTACAGCCGAACAGAAGAAAGCAATCAAAGATAAACAGATACATCATAGATATACAGAGACAGCAGCAGAATATATGATGGCAAATCTAACAATGGAAGAAATGGAACAGGCAATGAATACCCTAAAAAAGAAGACATCACCAGGAAAGGATGGAATCACAAATGAAATGCTAATAGGACTAGGCACTAAGGCAAAAAAGAAACTACTAGCAGTCCTAAATTACAGCTGGAAGAGGGGAATAGTCCCACAGGCATGGAAGGAAGCTATACTAATACCAGTCCCAAAGAAAGGAAAAGACCTGGAAGAACCAAATGGCTATCGACCTATCAGTCTTCTTAGCTGTGTAGGAAAATTAATGGAACGCATTATCAATGGCAGGCTAACATGGCATCTGGAAGAAAACCAACTCTTAACACCTCACCAAGCAGGATTCAGAAAGTACAGATCCACTGAAGATCAAATAACCTATATAGCTCAGGAAATAGAGGATGCCTTCCAAGAGAAAAAGCACACACTAGCGGTCTGGATAGATTTAGAAAAAGCATTTGATAAAGTATGGAAGGAAGGACTGAAAGTAAAACTGCAAAAAATGCATGTTTGTGGGAAAATGTACAAATGGATCAGCCACTACCTTGAGAACAGAACTGCCAGGACAAAAGTACAAGGACAAACCAGCAAAATGATGCTGTTGGAGCAAGGTGTCCCCCAAGGAGGAGTTCTTTCACCAACATTATTCCTAGCATATATAAATGACATCACAGACAATTTTCCAGCCAGAGTACACACATCATCCTTTGCAGATGACCTAGCCATATGGACATCTGAAGAATATATTAGTACAGCTAACAGCAGAATACAGCAAGCCCTATTAGCGCTAGAGGACTGGTCAAAATCATGGCTAGTGAAGATAAGTGAGGAGAAAACAACATGCACAGTGTTCTCCCTCTCAACTAAAACTCAGCAACCTAAGCTGGTATTGAATGGAAAAATATTGCGCCATGAAGAAAATCCAAACTATCTAGGAGTCGCCTTTGATCGTCGCCTGACATGGAAGACACAGGTTGAGAAAAATCGAACAAGAGCAAGGCAAAGAATGGCAATCATGAAAAAGCTTGCTGGTACAACGTGGGGAGCAGATGAGAAAGTTCTCAAGAAGTTATATACTGGACGGGTGAGGCCAGTACTGGAATATGGCATTGCAGCTTGGGCAACAGCAGCTAAGTCAAACTTTAACAAAATAAGTAGAGTCCAAAATCAAGGAATGCGAATCATAACTGGAAGCCTGAAGACAACGCCTATTAATGAATTAGAAAAGATCACTTATTTACAACCAATGCAGGATAGAAGAGATAGCAGAGCCCAGCAACAAGCTGAAAAATTTAGAAGATTGACAGACCACCCTATGTATAAAAGGTTTAGTGGTTTTGGAAAGGGAAGACTGAAGCGTAGCAACTTTGTAGAAACTGCAAAACGAAAGATTAGGGCAGATCCCATACTTAACATATCAACAGTCAAACCCATTTACAATGCAAAGTTCCCAGCTTGGAGACAGCAGCAACTGCCTGAGATGATAGAAAACATTCCTGGTATTGAGAAAAAGAACACTCAGCATGAAACCGAAAGAAGAGAAATAACCCTAAACTACATAAAAGAACATTACCCAAGCAGAAATTGGACCCATGCATATACAGATGGATCAGCCAAAAATTCAGTAGAGAATGGAGGAGGAGGAATTCTCCTAAATTTAAAAAATGGAGTGAAAAAAACACATTCAGTGGCAACTGGAAAGTTCTCAAGTAACTTCAAAGCGGAGGTAGAGGCTCTGAAAACTTCAGCAGAAATGCTCTTGATGGAGGAAAATAAAGAGACGCAAATAGCTATCTTCACAGATGCAAAGTCAGCTGTCTCAATACTGAAGAGCAAAAACAGCACAGAACTAGCTGACCTAAGAGCAGCACTCCATGGTCTATGCCAGAAATCCAAAAAAGTTATAATACAGTGGATCCCATCACATTGCAGTATACCTGGAAATGAAGAGGCTGACAGACTGGCAAAAGAGGGCGGACGACTACCACAGCCTGACATAGACATAACCTATAATGAGGCAAAGAGGTTGATAAAAAGCACTTATAGAACCAAATGGGAATCAGAGCATCCAGGCCACCAGAAGGATGATGCATATTACAAACTCGACCGAAGAGAACAAGTAGCAATCTTCAGACTCCGCACAGGACATAACAGGCTGAAATACCACTTGTTCAACAAACTAAAGATAGGAGATACAGATGAATGTAATTGTGGAACTGGTAAAATGACAGCTAAACATTTGCTGCAAGAGTGCCCAATATATGCAGAACAGAGAAAGATATTTTGGCCCACACCTGCTTCATTCGAGGACAAGCTCTATGGAGATATCAACAAGCTCAAGTCGACTGCAGCTTACTTTAACTGTATTCAGGTTGACATTTAAATGTACATTAAGAAGTATTTAGACTGCCACACTTCATACCACAGGCATGTCGGTTACACAAGCCTCCCAGAGGCATGAAATGGAATATTGCTTGGATAGCAAATCCATTACGTGGAAAGTCCGAATCGAAAGCTCACTGTGTGGGCTTCATAAAAGGTGGAAAAAGTGTCCTAGTGGCACAAAATGGAATATTGCTTGGATAGCAAATCCATTACGTGGAAAGTCCGAATCGAAAGCTCACTGCGTGGATGTCATCTGCAAACAGCATTCTTCTGGCTTCTGGAAGAACAGCCTATGGTGAACGGAAGGCCCAATATACGGAAGTGAGGCTAAGCAGCCATGTGCAGGACGTGACGATTCCTTGGGTGAGCCCAGTACCAGAGTGCTGTGTGTTGGCTCTGCAATTATGGAAGCCTCCTTGGATGGCGGGGAATGCCCATGGTCTGCCCCTGCCTTCCCTTGAGGGCCGACCAGGATGCCTTTGGCTGTTCTATATGGGCCAGCTGGGATGGGAGATAACACCGCAACAGTGAGAGTCTAACGTCCTAAGAAACCCCCTGGGAAGGTTAACCCGGTCAACAAATGCCCGCAGAAGTCGGATGTGTCGGCCTAACGGCGCAAGAACGCAGCTCTGCTGTAAACAGGCACAACGCAATCACATCCGAAAAAAAACTCCGGATGAACGAAGAAGAAGAAGAAGAAGATCTATTTCCACTAATGTGAGAGAGAGAGAGAGATAGAAGTAATGAGTGCAACAATGAAAGCCTATTGTCAGAACTATTTCCACGAATGTAAAAGACATAAAATTAACGAGTGCAGCAATGAAAGTCCATTGTCAGATCTATTTCCACACATATAAAAGACATAAAAGCAATGAGTGCAGTAATGGAAATGCATTGTCAGATCTATTTCCACACATATAAAAGACATAAAAGCAATGAGTGCAGTAATGAAAGTCCATTGTCAGATCTATTTCCACACATATAAAAGACATAAAAGCAATGAGTGCAGTAATGGAAATGCATTGTCAGATCTATTTCCACACATATAAAAGACATAAAAGCAATGAGTGCAGTAATGGAAATGCATTGTCAGATCTATTTCCACACATATAAAAGACATAAAAGCAATGAGTGCAGTAATGGAAATGCATTGTCAGATCTATTTCCACGAATGTAAAAGACATAAAAGTAACGAGTGCAGCAATGAAAGTCTATTGTCAGAACTATTTCAACGAATGTAAAAGACATAGAAGTAACGAGTGCAGCAATGAAAGTAATTTTACAGATCTATTTCCACGAATGTGAGAGAGATAGAAGTGAGGGTTGCAGCAATGAAAGTCCCTTCTCAGATCTATTTCTACGAATGTAAAAGGCGGATGCTACTGTACAAGGAAACCGTGAGACACAGAAAACATAAAACCCACTTAACAGGAGTTGAATGGCCGAACCTAATCCTAGAATGTCGCACTTAAACCCTCATCCTCCCGAAACGAATGTCCCTTCTTCGCCATGACACATGATCCAGGAGCAGACCCCAGTTGGGTCTCCTGTGAGTTCCACGTCAAAGATAATCCTAACTGTATATTCGTTTTTCTAAATACGACGTGCTTAACTTAATTGTGATTACTGTCCCCTTCTGAGACCCTGAAATGTAGATTTAACTCCCCTGTCCCGCCAAATGTCAAAAAGTCGCTTCTGGTTTCACGCTAAGCCGGGCCGCTTGATTTCGACAAAAAATGGCCGATTCCTGGTGATATATTTTTCGTATCACACGAGAAGTCAGTGTGAAGGATGCGTTTCCTGCATTTCGGCGTCTTTATCGTTGTAAGTAATTATGTAGTCTGAGGGACGCACCACTCGTGTAGCCGCATCACGCTGGAGATAGAGTATGTGCGCTGTTTAACGGGTTGTTGAATTTATGCGCGGGGCTATATGTTAGCTTCTTTGTGCAATGACTAAGCATGTTTTGATTAATTAACTCTCTGTGTGCAACTGACTTGTTGGATCCAGTTGAAGATTGTTTTGTACACAGATTTAGACAGCCACAAGATGTAGTTGCTAGCTTGACAGTTGTAACAGATGTGTTGTCTTACAACAGCCACTTTAAAGTCTGATGTGGCGTTTTTAGCTAAGTGCAAAACACTTCACCATTTTGTTGTGTAACTCGGATGCAAGCTTTGTATTGTAAAGGATAGATCAAAGAGATTTCAGATGAAAGGGGTTTTTGTACGATTCTTTTTCTTATTCTCTTCCTTATACATCTTCGCTTCTTTCTTTCTTACTTTCTTTCTTTCTTTCTTTCTTTCTTTCTTATAATTCTTCATATTTTAATGATTGGTTGGAAGTCTTTTGTTTTGCGCTCGCTCGATTTGAACTCAAGCGTAGTCCATACACGCTATTTCTAGTAGCACTAGACTAAATTTTTTGCGTGAGCATTATCTTTCCTGGTTACCAGTGTCCCTCGCCACCCGGCGAACCCACTCCGACTTCAGAGGTACTTGTAATTTACGAAGCCCCTACCTCAGCACCAGCACACATGTCATGCTGCCCTCCGGTTGAGTTTGACAATTAAACTAAGACAGGAAGAGGTCCCAGGTCTCTCCACCCAACTCTCCCAAGCGCATCTTACGACAAACACGACTGCATCACACGGGCCAGACAACCTCATACGTGACTGGGTACAGTGTTATTGTACCACACGGGCCAGACAATGACAGACATGCCAGGGCTGAGTGTTACTGCATCACACAGGTCACACAACGACAGACATGCCAGGGCTGAGTGTTACTGCATCACACAGGCCAGACAACGACAGACATGCCAGGGCTGAGTGTTACTGCATCACACAGGCCAGACAATGACAGACATGACTGGGTACAGTTACTGCATCACACAGGCCAGACAACGACAGACATGACTGGGTACAGTTACTGCACCACACGGGCCAGACAACGACAGACATGCCTGGGTACAGTTACTGCACCACACGGGCCAGACAACGACAGACATGCCTGGGTACAGTTACTGCACCACACAGGTCCAGACAACGACAGACATGACTGGGTACAGTTACTGCACCACACGG
>JACEFZ010021136.1:445000-533371 GCA_014155875.1 Cepaea nemoralis | reverse complement strand
TTGCCCCCCACTTATTAACGCCAAATTTGAGGTTGGACTTAGCCATTTACGGACATTCCGCTAAAGGCCAAAAAATTTCCCAACAAAAAGCTGCTTAAAGCGGTAACGGCGTTTTTTTCATTTTTTTCTAAACCTCAACCAAAAAAAAACTAGGGGTTAGGGTTCCCCAAACATGTACCCCCACTCCTTTTTTTCCTCTCTCTTGTCTCTCTCTCTCCCTCCTATCTCTCCTCTCTCTCTCTCTCTCTCCTCTTTCTCTCTCTTATTTATCTCTCTTTCTCTCTTCTCTCTTCTCTCCCCTATGTTGGAAAAAATCAATTTTTTGTTCAATTCCTTATCTCAATAAAAAAACACAAGGCGGGGGCCTGCTTCCCCAAAATTCGCCCCCGCAGGGCTATTGAACGCGCCTATAGCCAGAGGGCGGGATTGCTAGGGCTGGGCGGTCCTTTAAAACTCCTTCCCAGCCGGACTGTGAAACAGGACATGGATCAAAAAAAAAAAAAAAAAAAAAAAAACGCCAAAAAGGCATAGGGATTTAATAAAATGAAGAAGATAATGTAAGCATTTGCTGAATTTGTGGTTTTAGTCTTCATTCATCATTCCAGTGAGCATGGTCCTTTTGCAGGGGGGAACCTTGCTCCCATTTAAAAAAAAAACAAACCTTCCGTGAAAAAAAAAAACCTTCTCGATCATAAAAGGCAAAGATGGTTTTTCCCCCGGCGTTCCGATTTTTACACCCAAATCGGAGATTCATTTCGCCCCACCAATCCTGCAAACCAATTTCCTTCTTGTGGGCCTTTCTAATTCCTCTTCTTTCCCAAGGATTTAACCCCTCGATTATTGTTGTCTCTTCAAAAATTTTCGTGACGTTTCAAATGGGACCAAAAAATATTTCAATTTTCTTTGTTTTTTTTATCGTGTTAAAAAAATTAAAAAATTTAAGCCCAAACCTCTTCAAAATTATTTCAAAAGGCTCTTGGAAGTTTATATGCAATTTGTTCTTTCTTTAATTCCAAGATAATTCTTCGTCTCCTTCGTCTATAACATTTATTATTCAAAAATTGCATTTTATGCTTGCTGGTTCAAGGGCTTGCTTAAAAAAAAGTAAAGTGTTTCAAGGGGTCTCAACCCAGGGCATTTATGTTTTGCAAATGGTGAAAGATGGTCATTTTGCCTTAAAAAAAAAACAAACAAATCTAAATTTTTTGTTTTACTTCTTGTTCTGTTTTTTTTTCCCCATCCCCATAAAATTTAATTTTCAAAATTGGTTTGTTAGGGTTCTTGGAAAGGGAGGGCCATTGATTATTTTCCGTCGTTAAATTTTCTTTACACAGATAAGTTAGGTAGTTCGCTGGTTCCCAAAACACACTTTCAAACCAGCAAAAAAAAAACGGGGTGGTTTCCCCATTATGCTCGTTTTCCTGCCAGTTGAAATATTCAACCAACAAAAAAAAAAAAAAAAACGGCTCTCCAAACTTGGCCAATGTGAAAAAGTGGGGAAAAAAAAAAAGGGGGGGGGGGGGAAAACCAAGGAGTCTCGGACAAAAAAACCAAAACAAAAAAACCCCGCACAGGTTACCATTGTAACATTTAATGCTTTGCCGCCAGGAAAAAATACACCAAAAAAAAAAAACACAAAAAAAAACACCAATAGTTCCCCACGAAAAAAACACAACAAATTCAAATCTCTGATCGGGGCCAGTCATTTTTTTTTCCCCCATCCGGATGTTTAACTAGGAATGGGTCAACCCCAAACCAACCCAGTCTAGGGGGACCATTCGTAGGTGTTTGGGGTCTGTTGTCCGTTGTTTCAAAGGGATGTTTAACAATTGCCCCGTCGCCCATTGTGGGGGAAAACAATTGCCAACACCAAGGGAGTTTCCTCCCCAAGAAAAAAAAAAAAAACCACAACAAAACCCATTCTTTTCGGTGGGGAAGGCGGCCCCAGCTATTTTTTTCCCCCATTTCTGGGGGGATGGTTTTTTCCCTAGATGTTAATTACACTTCTAGATATTTTCAAGGGAATGGTTGGTTTGGGGTTTTTTTTTTTTTTTTTTTGTTTTTTTCCGTTTTCTAGGGATGTTTTCCTCCGAGCAGATGTTAAAAAACTTTTCCCAACTGTACATTTAATGATTTAATGCTGTTCGCCAGGGGGAAATGCCAAAAACACAAAAAGTCCTCCACGGGAAAAAAAACAACAGTTCCATCGTCGATGGGTTTTAGTGGCAGTCCAAAAACCAAGAAAACGCCAGCAAAAGCCACGGGCCTTTCTGGCATTAGCAAAAAAAAAAAAACTTGGTTTCAAACTCTGGGGACAATAGCTTTACTGCCACTTTTTTTTTCTCCGAAAACATGCAGGGGGGGGGGACCCACGTTCAAACAAAACCCAAAACTCGGGGGGGACAAGGCTTTCAAAAAAGCAATTTCCACCCACGGAAAATTCCACCAAAAAGGGGCTTCACAAGTGGGTTTTCGGCCCCCTCCCCCCCCCTCCACCAACGCACCTCACTTCAGTAAAGGCAGGGGCCCCAAAAAAAAAAACAAGGAAAAAAAACCAATCAAACATCCAAACCATGTTGGTTAATTCAATGACCAAGATATGCAAAATTTTTCCCAACCACCTCCATTTTTTTCTCATTTAATAATATATTTTCCTTTCCTCCCAGAGGTTTAGGGTTTTTATCTGTATGGGCATTTATATTTGTTTTTGGCTATGTTTACGATAATAAAAGGTTGTTTGGTTTTCCCCCCCCCCCCACCTATTTCAAAAAATTCGTTGGAGGGCTATTTAGGGTTTTTTCTATTTTTAACCTTTATGTGTTTGTGGGGATAAAGCCAATTACTGTATCCCAAATCAGGCATATTCGGGAAAAAAAATCTTCTTGGATGTCAAGAAAACCACGGCTTATTTAGGCAATGCATATAAGCTTCCCCGGGGGGGGGGGGGTTTATATAAATTCTTCTTACAAATTTCTCCAAATTAATTTTTTTCGGCGTTAGGAGGGTTTGTTTAGTCTCTAAATAAACCCTTGAAAAACAAATGAAACATCACTAATCTATATGGAGCCCCTTTCCACATTAAAATTAAGTTTGTTCATGGAAGATTATATGAAAGGGAACGGGAAAACGAAAACGAATAGGAAAAACAAACTTTATTTTTCGAAGGGGTAATTAAAAATTTTTTGGGGGCAAACGTCTTTTTACATTCGGGGGCCCTTTTCCAAAATCATTTCATTTATTTTTTCGTTCATCAGTGCATAAGGTTTGGCATTTTTCACAATTAGGAAAAAAAAAAAAAAAAAAAAAAAAAAAACAATTTGTACACATTGAATGTTGTAAAGCCATAAAAAAACAAAAAAATGCATGTTTTTTACCCCTTTGGTATTAAAGGGAACAAAATCCCCAAACCCTAACCCCACCCCAAATTCTAGCAAAATTTCGCGTGTCCCCCACTACACACAATTCAAAACCCACCCAACAAACCCAACACAAATTACTTCCAACAGGGGGCCACATAAAACATGGGGACCCCCATCCCCCACATTGCACCCGGGCAATTTCCCTCTAAAAAAAAAAACCAAAAAAAAAAAAAAAAAAAAAAAACAAAAAAAAAAAAAACAAATTTTCCCAAAAAAAAAAAAAAAACCCCCCTCCCACACCCCCCCCACAAAAACAATTCAATCCTCCCTTACCCACACCAACATTAACACATCTGCCCCACCCACCCAACCCCACATATCCCCAACCATTTACATCCCCCCACCCACCCACCCCCACCCCCACCCAGGCCACACAATCCATTGGCAAAACCAACCCCCAATTCATACCCACCCCAAACACGTCACCACCATCTTCCACCCAATTTCTACCATAAAAAACCTTACCAACATTCACCCAAATCCACAATTTATCCTTCCACAAAACCCACCCCACCACCCACTCCCAAAAAAAAAAAAACAACTTCAGCCAAAAAAAAACGAATTTTAACATCCCCAACACCCCCCAACATTTTTTTCCAAAACCCCCCCCCCAAAACACACCCCCAACCCACCCCCCACCACCCAAAAACCACAAAAAAAACATATTCCGGCCCAAAAACTTCCACATATCCTTGCACTTACCCAACAACAAACCAAAAACTTTCAAACCCCATCAACCCACAATACCTCCCAAAACTTGCACACCAATTTTTTTATCGCCCAACCCACCCACCCCCCCCCACCAATTAATTTTTCCCCCCACGCCACCACATTTCCGCAACCAAAACCCACATCCCCCTCCCCACCCCCTCCCAACATACCACAACCACGCAACTCCTCCCAAAACAACCAATTTTTTTTCTGTCCACCCCCCCCACCTACTCCGCCAACCAAATCCCCAACCCCCCCCGATCTTTTCAAAAAAAAAAAAAACCCCCCCCCCAATCCACACAAATCCCCCCTTTAAAAACTACCAAATCTCCCACCAACCCAACCCACACCACACCCAAAACAACACACCACACCTCCCACCCATACAACACAAATCCTCCCCACCCTATTCAAACCACATTGTCCTCATCTAAAAAAAAAAAAAAACCCCCACCCCCACAACCACTAAAACCACCCCACACCCACAACCCCACCGCCTCCCTCCCCCTCCCCGCCCCCCCATATACCCAAAACCACCCCCCCAAACACATCCGCCTTCTCACCCCACACCCCAAACCCACATCCCCAACCCCATTACCAACTCCATTTCTCTCACCCCCAACACATCCCAACCACTTCCACGTACCTCGTCAATCAACCCCAACTTTCACTCCACCACCCAAACCCCCAATCACCCCCACCCCAACCCATAAAACCCCAACATGGATCCTTCCTCAATTCTCACACCTGTCCCACCCACCCAACACCAACCACAACCCCCCAAGGCCACCCCCAAGCCAAAAAAAACACCCACAACCGCAATCCCTCACATACATTTCCCTTCAAAATCAACCCGACATCCCCACACCTCCCCAATTTCCCCCCCAAACACCCCCCCAACTTTTCATTTAAAAACGGCATTCCCCCAACAACACAACACATTCCCCCAACATTGCCATTTTTCCACCCAATTACACAAATCCCCGGTCCCACACAAATCCTCTCCGGCCCAAAAAAACACACCAAAATTTTCCCATCCAAACCCCCCAACACATCCCCCAAAACCTTACCAAACCAAATCCTCAACCTGTGATGCCACCAACATTTAAACATCCTCCAACCCCACTCACAAATTTAATTTTTTCCCATTTTGGGAACACTCACACCCAACCTCAGGGAACCCACCCAAGGACCATTATCCCCACTAACAGGGGACACCACCCCCCACACCCATTCCCCCACAACCATCCCCCCCCACACCCATCCGCAAAAACCCCACCCCACAACATCTTCCCCCCACCCAACAACATTTTCACCCAATCCAAACAAATAAACACATTCCCTACACACCACCCCAAAACCAAAAAACCAACCAATAACAATTATTTCCAACCCCAATCCTCCCAAAAATTAAAAGAAAGGTTAAAATTTAAGTAAAACCGTAAAAAACTGGGGCAAGGGGCCAACTTCTCCTGGCAGGGTTGGAACAGGTGGGGCATGTTGTTTAAAAAGTTGGTTAAAATGGGCAAGAAAACATGTTAACAGGGACCAAGGGGGGGGACAGGGACAGGGACCAAACAATAAGAACAGGGACCAAGGGGCAAAAACCGGAACAGGGGAACGGGGAACAGGGGAACGGTTAGGTAAGGTTGGGCGGTTTCGGTTTCGGGGGGCGGAGGAGCGCCGGGGGCAGGACCAACAGGCAGGGGGGCAGGGGGCGAAGGAAAAAAGAAAAAGAGAAAGGAAAAGGGAGGAGGGGGGGGGAGGGAGAGGAAACTATTTTATTTAGAATCAGTAAGGATGAGGGGAGAAAGAAGAAAGAAGAAGGAAGGAAGGGAAACATTAAGGAAAAGGAAGAAAGGGGGAAAAGGGAAGAAGGAAAGAAAGGAAAAGGGGAAAAGGAAGGAAAGAAGGGAAAAGAAAGAAGAAGAAAAAGGAAAGGGAAGAAAAGGAAGAGGGGGAAAGAAAGAAGGAAAGGGGAAGAAAGGGGAAAGGAAGAAAAGAAAGGAAAGAAGGGAAAGGGGAAAGGGAAGGAAAAAAAAGGAAAGGAAGGAAGAAAAAGGAAAGGGGGAAGAAAAGAAAAAAAGAAGAGGAAAGAAGGGAAAAGGAAGAAGAAAGAAAGAAGGGGAAGGGGAAAGGGAAGGAAGGAAGGACAGAAAGGACGGAAAAGAGAGAAATAAGGGAGGAGGGGGGAAATCAGGGGTTTTTAAGGATGAGGAAAGAGGAAAAATGTGGGAGAAATGGAGGGGAAAACAGGGAAAGAAGAGGAAAAAGGAAAAGGGAAAGAAAGAAGGAAGGAAAGAAAGAAAGAAAGAAGGAAAGAAAGGAAAAAAAGAAAGAAGGAAAGGAAGGGGAAGAAGAAAGAAGGAAAAGCGGAAGAAGAAGAACGAAGGAAGGAAGGAAGGAAAGAAAGGAAGAAAGAAGGAAGAAAAGAAGGAAGAAGGAAAGAAGGAAAAAAAAAAAAGGAAAGGGGGTCAGGAAAAGGAAAAGGGAAGGAAGAAGAAGAAAAGAAGAAGGAAAGAAAAAAGAAGGAAGAAAGAAAAGAAGGGGAAGAAGAAGAAGGAAGACATGAAGAAAGGAAGAAAACTTTTTGAAAGGAAAGAAAAAGAAGGAAAGAAGAAGAAAGAAAGGAAGGAAAAAGGAAGAAGAAGGAAGAAGAAAGGAAAAGGAAGAAGGAAGAAGAAGAAACAGGGGAAAGAAGGAATAAATTGGTTTTTTTTTTAATTGTTTTTTTTACACTATTTTAAGGGGGGGGGGGGGAAACCAACCCAAAAAAATAAAAAAAATAGTGGATGTCAAAAAAAAAAGTGTTTAGGTTTTTCTGTTGATTTCCCAGTAAAAGAACAGGAAACTTAATATTGGAAAAAAAAAAATAAATTCGGGCCACTTACTTGCCTTGAGGGGGGGCTACGGGGGGCCATGTGGAAGAATCCCCCAACTTTGGATTAGCAAGACTTCAAGAGATCTTTGCTTGTTTTCCTGGGCTAAAAAAAAAAACACATTCCATGTTTACACAAAAATGAAAAAAAAAGAGGCATAAAAAAAAAAAAATAATGTTTTAACAGGCAAACAAAAAAAAAAATCTATTGTGGTATAAAAAACACAGGGTCTCTCATTAAAAAAAAAAAAAAAGAAAAAAAACCCCCAACTAAAAAAAAAAAAAACGATTTTTTGCCATTTGAAAAAAAAACATTATTTTGAAAAAAAACGCAAAACAAAAAACCCCAAGTGATAGGGACAAAAAACAAAAAAAGTAAAAAAACTTGTTTAAAAAAATGGAAGGGACAGGAGTTGAAAACACAAACCGTGACTTTACATGTGATTGAGGCAGTTGTTTTTGTTGTCTCTCGGTGGGTTTATTTGATTGTCAGGAAAACAAAACAAACAACTCGGCACCAAAAAAACGGAGTCCCAACAAGTAAAGCTCTCCCCCCCAAAAACCTTTTGGAAAACATTAAAAAAAAACAAATAGGCAAACAAAGCAATCAACATAAAAACATTTCCAAAAACGGGAAAAGGGGGGGACAGGATTATTGTTAAATGTTCAATCCAATGCAGGGTTTGGCTTGTGTTTTGTTTCTTCCGTGTCGGCTGGGGACTTAAAAAAGTTAAAAGTTGGTTTCCGATTTCGTTTCAAAAAACGTCCCCCCCCCAAACCACAATCTTTAAAGGGAATTTTGAAAATCTGGAAAGAGGGAAATTTTTGGCCAGTGAAAAACAAAACAAAAAATTAACACTCATTTCCCTTGACCCAAAAAAAAAAAAGTGTGGGGGAGGTCAGGTTTGGGGCGGGGGAATGGGGATAAAGGAAGCCACTCACTCTTTAAAAACTTTTTCCGGGTGGTAATCCATTTTTTCTTAGGGGTTAGTGGGGTTCCAAATCCCTTCTTGCCAACGGTCAAGTTTGGCCTCAAAATGTTTTTTTCACAACTTTCTCGTCCATTGGGACTTTTGTCTTTGGGAACGTTAAAATTACAAGTTTACCTCATGTGAAGGTCGGGAAGGGGTGGGGTTTTCGCCTGTGGAATGGCGAGGGGGGACCACTGGGTAATAGGTGGGAACAAGGCTTAAATTCACACTCCCCCCAAAAAAAAAAAAAAATCAGTTCCAGGGCGTTGCTAGAAAAGGTGCCAATGCACCATGTCATGTTTTACTTTACGGCTGGGGAGTTCAAAAAAACGAAGCGAAAAAAAAAACGCCCCCCCCCCAAAAAAAAATTTAAAAATACAGGGGGACCAAAAACCACCATAAAACTTTTTCGTTATTATTAATTGCATTTTTACAATATGAAGCGGAGTGAAGTAAAGTGGAACATGTTTTGAGGAAATGTTTTAACAATTCTTCGTCTGGGCCAAACCTTGGGCAAAAACATTTCCGGATGTGTTGAAAAAAAAAAATTAAAAATGTCCCCCAAATCTCCACAAAATTCAACTTAAAAAAAAGGATGTGGAATTAGGGGGAAAAGGCTTTTGAAAAAGTTTAAATTAGTTGCCTTAAAAAAACCATTTTAGAAAAATGTCGTGTTTACCCAACTCCAAGGATGGAAAAAACTACTGATCTTCTACCCAAAAAAAATTATTGGCCACCAAAGAAAAAAAACGGGGGGTTTTCATGAGCCAACAATCTTGTCAAGGAAGGCTTGAAAAATGGTTTTTGGGGCCGTGTTTAAAAAATGTTTGCAATAAAAAAAAAAAAAAAAAAAACTGGGAAAGAGAAAACCAGTAATGTCCGAAAAGGGCCATGGATACCAGAAGGGAGGGAGGCCACCGGTGGGGGGGGACTTTTTTGCCCATCAACGGGAAGATGGCCCCCCCACCACATTCCTTGGCTGTTTTTACTAGGTAACCTTTTAGTAAAAATTTTCTTAAATTGGCTTTTTTAATTATTAAAAAAACTTGCATAGTTGGATTACCTCTTGGAAAAAAAAAACAAAATCCAAAACGGGAACCCATCTTATGTCTATACGGTCAAAATTGTAAGTGGGGAGAGATATTTAGTTTTTTTGTATGTTCAGTTATTATTTTAAACCATTGGGAACCCATCAAGAAATCCCCACTCTGGGAAAAAGTGTGGGACCACAAAAACAAAAAAAAACCCCCAAAACGTAAAAAGCTAAGGGGCAAAGATAAACAGGTTGTTTGGTTTTTTTTTTTTTGGGCGTTAAAGGGGATTTAAAAATCCAGGCATTTTATTTTGAACGGGCAAAAAAAATCAAATAAAAAAAAAAAACCTCCAAAAAAAAAACCTGCCCTCCTTCCTCCATTGCTTTCTTTACTTCCCACTCAAAAAATTTCTAGGAATGGGTGGGTTTGGGAATTGCAAAATAATGGGTATCCATTATAAATCTCATTCGGCTCTGAAAAATAAATCCTAAGAATTAATTAAATTAAAAAATGATCCATTTCGGGGCTTTATATGGACACGAAAAAAACCGCTTATTATTTCCCCCCTCCGCCATTTTGAAAATTGAAAATGAAAAAGGCATTCTTAGCATACGGATCTTTAATAATTTCTGTTTGGATGGGGGGACCCCCCCGGCCGGACTTAAAAAAAATATTTTGGGAAAAAAAAAAATTCAACAGTTACGCGTAATTGGAAATTGGAGGGCTTCTCCCCATTTAAAATTATTATACTAAATCAAAAAGCGGGCAAAAAAAAAACCGTCTTAATATAAAAAAACGATTACTATTATAAATCCTTAATACCCGGGGACAAAAAAACAATAAAAACAAAGAGAAAAAAACGTTAAAAAATCGCCGTTTTGGATTGAAAAAAAAACGTCGCCCGGGGGAAAAAACACGTTGTTCCGTTAACGTAAAAAAAATGTAGTTACATACGTTAGAGGGGGGGGGGGGGGGGGGGGGACTTCCAGAAAAAAAAACATCCAGGATGTCTGAGGCGGGAAAAAAAAAAAAAAAAAAAAAAAAAAAAAAAAAAAAAAAAAAAACTGACAAAAAGGGAATGGAAAAAAGTCCTTTTGGATCCATCACCCATTTGTTTTTGGCCATTTGGGCCGATAAAGGTCGTGGGGGGGCGTTTAATTTTTGTTTCCACCATTTCTCACCCACGAAATCACCAAGGAAAGTTCGTTGGGATAAAGCTTCCTTGTTGTCTTGTCGTTCTCGGGGGGGACCATTTGCCCATATATTCAAAGCCATCCATGAATTTTTTACGTCTTTTTACCCGGTCCCCTTATGTTCTTTCCCCTTCAAATCGCCCCACAAAAGCTGTCACCAAAAGTTTTCTCTTAATTTTGTATGGGTCTTCTTTCATAACGTGCACAAAAAAAAAAACCCATTGTTTTTAAAAAAAAAAAAAAAAAACTGTTCTGCGGGACTAAAATTTTCTAAATTAGTTTACGGGTTTTTTTCATGTGCTTATTCTATGGGGGACTTGTAATGGGGTTTTCTGTATGTTGCCATTGATATTTTTTGTTAATATCCCCAGGAAAAAAAAACACAAACTCCACTGCCCAATTAGAATGTTTTTTCAAGCTTGCTTGCTGATTGTTTTTACAAAATTCACATTCCATAAAAAAAAAAAAAAGTTTCAAAAAGTTTCTATGTTAGCCCAACGTCAAAAAAAAACACTTTTCCTGTTAAAATCGTGGCAATTGGCAAAAATGGGTGAATTGGCCAAAAAAACCCATCAGGGGGGAACAAAAGCTGTGAAAAAAAAAAAAACCAATCTGGATGGGCTGTGAAAAATGTTTTTTTTTTTCTGGGGGAAAAAAAAAATGTGCGAAAAGAAAAAAAACACCATGGGGGAAAGATAAGAAAAAAAAAACCAATTTTTATGTTAAAAAAGTCCTTCCAAGAAACAACAAAATGGAAAGATTCGTTAACTGGTTAGCCGACATTAAGGGGGGGGACGTAGGGGACAGTCAAAAAAAAAAATTTTTTTTGGAGGGTTTGTTAATGACTCAAAGGGAAAAATGGGAATTGGAAGGAAACTTTGGTGACAAACTTGGCAAAGATCGAAGGAAAAAAAAAACAGGACCAAGGGGAAGGGGACCAAGGAATTTAAAAATGGCCTGGATTTTGGATTGGCCAACCATGGGCCAATGGGGTTCGGAGGACAGGAAAAAACAACACGGAAAGCTGGAACACGTGGGGGGGGGGACTTTCTGGTTGATCGGAGGTGGAGGAATGGGCAGAAAAAACATGACCCGCCCAATGACATTTGGATTCGGCATTGGGGGGCAAACATAAATTGGGGGGAAATAGAATGGGGAAAATTGTTCAAACCCAAAATCATTTTCCAATAGTTGCAAAAAAGGGGGTACCTTCCTTTTTTGCCATGGTTTTGATTTGCTTGTTCTAAAAAACTCTTCTCTTCCAAAGCCACCTTTTTCCCATCAGGATATACTTTGTGGGGGGACTTTCCGAGGGGATAAGTTGTAATGGATTTTTTTCACTTGGTTAAAAACAAAAAAAAAATCCTTTGTCAGGCGGAAGCAAGGTAATGACACTTGGACACTCTTTGGAAGGGGAAAATTGGGGGGGGGGGGGGACACAGGATGTGATGGAAAAGTACTTTTGCTGCCTATTTTGCTGTCTTGGAAAAAAGGACCAGTATTGTTGCTTTCCCTGAAAAAAAAACAAAAAAAAAAAACGGGGCTTCCTAAGGGGAAAAAATAACAAAAAGTAGCGGAGTGGAATGGTCTTTCAGATATCCTTACTAAATGAATTTGGCGTTGTTTCGGGGCGGTCATCAATCATACTTTACTCTAGCATTTGGTTAGGGATAAGCACAATTGTTTTCTTCATTTGGTGTATCTCATAGAGTAAAAACTCTCCGAATGTTTAAAAACCACGTCCTTGTTTGCGATGTTTACCTTAACGAGTTTTTCACCATGTTGTTTAACAGCGGATTTCTTGTTGTTGTTGTTGTTGTTTTGTTGTTGGTGTGTTCTTGTTTTCTTGTCTCCTTCTTTCTGTCTTTTCTTCTTCTCTTCTTCTTCTTCTTCTTCTTCTTCTTCTTCTTCTTCTTCTTCTTCTTCTTTTGCCATTATTCTCCACTTTCTCCCTTTCTTCCTTCTTCTTCTTCTTATTCTTCTTCTCTTTTCTTTCTTCTTTCTCTTCTTCTTCTTCTTCTTCTTCTTCTTCTTCGACTTCTTCTTCTTCTTGTTCTTCTTCTTCTTTCTTCTTTCTTTTTCTTTCTTTTCTTCTTCTTTCTTTTTCTTTCTTCTTCTTAATCATAGTCATCATCAATACCAATCATCTTCTTCTTATTTATTCTATTCTTGCTATCTCTTAAAAATTCCCATTGAGAAAAAGTATTAAACTTTCAGGTTAACATCTCCGTATTTTGGTCTGGGAAGGAAAAAGTTGTTCGATGTAATGGACTATTTATTTGTTCATTACTGCAAGCTAGGAAAAGTCTGTACTGTGTGACTGGACAACTACTGGGATCAGTGCCACCTTACACAGATAATCCAGCGAGTCATTCTTTACGTAAAACGGTAAAACAATGTTGCTGCTTGTAATTGTGTCCTCCCCTCATATTATCTCGAACATTTTTTTTTTGCCATTGTTTTTTTATTGGTCTGTTTGCAATTAAGACGAGATATTGCTTCCATTTTATGGCTGATACCTCAGGGACTTCAGGGGATCATTTGGTTTTTTTAAAAAAAAAAAAAACGGGGTTTATGTCCTTCAATTTGAAAAAAAAAAACATGACTATAAAAATGCCTCTGTGGCGAAAAAGTGGGTTAAATTGAAATTTTTGCAAATTCGTAAATCCCGCAATACCACGTTCGAAAACACAGCTGCGTCTTGCAATTTGAAAGCAGAAACACTTTGCGTTGGGTTTCCCATACAATGGTTATGAGGTGAGGTTTGTTCAAAACAGCAATGGCACAAAACTACTGAAACGTAAACGTGCCATTGTTCACAATCAGTCAAAAACCATGCTTGGGTGTTGAACTGCTACGTCCTGTAAAGGATATGCTACTAACATTTTTTATAAACATTTTGCTGAGGGTATGTTTTCTAATTATGAAATTCTACCAAAGCGGGGAAAACGTCGGCCTACTTGTAACTATGATAAATGATGGGGCTTCAAATCAACACCTTAAAAGTGTCATAGATATTACAACAGCCATGCCATTGTCTTGTAACATTTCAGTATTGTTGTTAATGATGTCAAGAGTGTGAAGCACGTGAAATCATGGACAAGACGAATACGGTGACGTCATAAGGCCAGTTTAAATATCTCCACACAACTTTTGACATGCACCAAAAAGAAGCACCGCTCTGTTATCCATTTTTTATTTTATCAGGAAGGAGTGAAATAGAAATTCATCGTTCCAATATGATGATGCATGCCTGTCAGTCCAGCAAGTGTATGAGTGGAGTAGGAAGTTTCAAAGCTTCTGTGACAGACAGTTCACGACCGGGTCAGGCACATCAAGTAGTAACCCCAGAGTTGTGTTTTCTACAGGAATCCAAGAACTTTATCGGCGCTGGAGGACTTGCTTTGAAGGCAGTGGTAACTACATCGAAATATGATACATTTGTTCTTTACGTTTTCAGAATATATTCACCAAACAAAAATAATGAAACCATTTAATGCCCCCTAATATTGAAATAACTGAAAGTATTAGTGGAAAGAGGAGTTGTCAAAGACAGCGCAACAACATTCTTTGACAATCTTTCATTTATTTTTTTATTTTTGCATATCTTTTACAGGACATCGCTGTCAACACCAGCATCTTTCAGCCGATTTGTTGATTTCTTGCAAGATTACGCTCAGTAGTTTACCATTGCTTTCTGAGCGGCCGGCTCACATACCCCGTAAGTTACCGATGCGATTCGAACCACTGCTGATTCTCACCGTCATCACGTTACCGACGAGAGTATACGAGATTACGGAGAAAAGTCATAACCTCTAAGCCACGAAGCCGGCAATCTTTCATTATTTCGTGGAAAGATGTCAGCACCGGAACTGATATATTCGGATGCAGATCGCTAGATATGAGGAAGCATAATTACCCATGCCTGTCTACAAAACACATGATGGTGAAGATGATGGTAATGGTGATAATGATAGTGATGATGATGTTAAGGATGACGCGACTGACATACATAGGCAGACATACATAGGCAGACATACATAGGCAGACATACATAGGCAGACATATGAGATCACTGCCCTTTGTTGTTGAGCCCATGAAAATGGTAACACTGGTTGGTGCTGTCTTCAACTTTTACCTGGTCTGACACGTGTTTACTTTTCGTTCAACAAAAGGGACTACCTGAGTAAGTAAATGTAGAGAAGCTGCAGCGTGCAGTAACCACACATAAAAATGATTCAAGTTTGTTCTGTATTGATGGTTCTGGTGCAGCCTGGAGGCAGATTACGTGCGCCTTAGCATGGCTTTAGAGGTCAGTAGGACAAAGACCTCTTTGTGTAAATGTAGGTCTATAGTATATTTTTGTAATCTACTGATCTACCTATATTGCCAGGTCTTACTCAGATATGACTGAGCTACCGTATGACTGTAGACGGCACCACCTGCTTTCTATTAGCGCCGAATGTTGAGAGGCACTCACCAAACCCGACAAACTACGTGTGCCAATGGCTTCGGGCGGAAGAGCGCAATTGGAAGGGTACACTGGTTTTATATCTTGGTGAAATCTTTCGCCTTGCTTCTCACTAAAATCGCCAAATTTTTCGGGAAAGAAATGTAAATAGTTATGAAAGTAGTGCAATTTTATGCTCATGTTGCATCCAAGTTTACAAAAAACCGACAGCAATGTTTTCAACTAATTCAGAATTATTGTCTGCCTTAAAGTTACGCAGAAAGTTTTGCACTAACTAAAACAAATGATGACCAGGCTGTATACTATGTTATGTTCATCGAATCAATAAATGTTGATCGTTTATTAACTTGCTAATTTGAGGTCCATCAAAAATTCCATTTATAAGTTTGCTTACCTATGCTCAATTCCGGAAATTTTCTGCATAAGTAATTACAACAGGTACCATCTTTGTTCAGTGCCGTCACAAATTGCTTCATCAAGCCAAGCTTTATATGTAATGATGATAATAGAAATATTTTTCGATCAATGAGAGGCTTGTTGACAATATTTTTTTCTCCAACTTTACATTCATCTCTAAACGGCCACTGTTTCATTGTCCAGTGCGTATCTTTTGCCCTGCTATCCCTAGAAAAAGTCGCTTAAAAGTCGATAGGGTCGACTTCATTGCATCGGGTTTTTATCCCATATGGCTCAGTATCTTTCCGCAGCGCGGAAAGCGTCTCATAAAGCACAAACTCCGTAGCTCTAGCGACGACCCACAGGAGTCTTCGAAAAATTTCACTCGTGAACAGAAGGACGCGGCCCGGAATCGAACCCACAACCTTCGGAGCCCGAGTCAAACGGCTTGACCATTTCGTCACGAAGACGCCCTGCTATCCCACAAACAAATAAAGTATGGGTATTCTGTGAATCACCTTTGCTCGCCAAGAAGTTCATCATTTTAAGATCTACACAAACCATCCAGTTATGTTCTAAATACTTCAATGTTTCCAGAACTGTGCTTATTGTATCATACTCCTCCTTCATTGTAGTAGTAATGGGGAATTGGGCTTGGAGCCATATTTGTTACCACTCTCTAAAAGAACACCTTTCATATATCTTTTAGAACTGTAATGAAATGTCGCCACTCATCTGGTGTATAACTTACACCCATTTCATTTACAATGTTGTTTTCTTTACAAAATAATGGAATATAACCTTGTTCTCTGCTGCGATCAAATGTAACCTTGGTTTCAGCAGTCAGTAATCGTTTTTCCTTCAATCTTGAAGCCTACAGTTCTGAAGATTCCTTGGAGAGATATAAATATCGGATTAGATCATTCAGTTCAAGCTTGTCGAAGCGTTGAGCAGCTGAAAAATCATCTTCGAAATCACTATCACTGTCACTTGTTGTTCCACATGCCACTGCTTTCTCCTCTTCAATCAGGGAATCCGAAATCTGACTGAAAGTTGGAATTGGTATGTCATCTCCGTGTGGAAAAGGTTGTCTAGCATAATCTAAATCTAGATATTTCCATTTTTGTGATGTTTTCCATTAATTCCCTTAATATTGACAACACAGAAAGAACAGGCATCATGATGTTTCTTAGGCACTCTCCAAATCATTGGCATTTCAAATTTTAAACATTTTTTCCCCACAAGTCCACTATTGCAAGTGTTCAACACATGTCTTTAAAGTAAGCAAAGTATCCCTTTTTCACAAAAACATTAATATGCTTCATATGTTCTTCTTTCAAATTGTACTCTCCACAAGTTTAACAAAATAAATCCGGTGAAAGAAAACATGCTATTCTTAAAAAATGATGGTTCATTTTGTGTTAGTGAAGTGTAAATTAACTAACTATACTAAAAAAACATTGCATTACAGTGGAATTAAAAACCCTAAAAAACACGGCAATTCCTTTGGGAAGATTCTTGGGGAAAACTTTAAAAAAAAAATAAACGTAATGTTACAAACCACCAGCAGGTTTCCAGTTTAAGTTTGTAAGGGACAAAAAAAAGTCGACAGAGTCGACTTCATTGCACCGGGTTTTAATTTCCCATTTATGGCTCGGGTCTTTTCCGCAACGCGGAAAAAAAAAAGCGTCGCACAAACTCACGAACTTTTTCCGTAGCTCTAGCGAACGACCCAACACAGGAGTCTCCGAAAAAAAAAATTTAAAAAAAAAATCGTGAACCGAAAGGGAACCCGCGGCCCGGAATCGAACCCACAACCTTCGGAGTCCGAGTTAAACGGCTTGACCACTTCGCCACGAAGACTCCAAGGGACTAGATAGCAATAGTTTGTTTCCAGAGCCTTTTATAGAAAATACTGTAATAATATAATTAAATACACAGACGTCTGTATCTCAAAAACTAGATCTGTTATGGACAAATAAATGTGATGTTTGGATTTAGCAGGCCTCTTTTATGCAAACTAAGGTGTAAAATATTTAGCACCAAATATATTTCATTTTGTATGTCTGTATGACACATGCATACTAGACGTATGTGTCTTTTTCTTTTTTAAATCTCATATGTTATGTGCGGGTAGTAGAAATAAAACAGACACATTAAATCAAATATGTAGAAGTTATTATAATAAATAACACTCTAATTACAAGCCACCCAGAAAGGAACAGCCGAAGCAGGGTGGGCAACAGGTAAACATAAATACACATGGGAAGGTAACATCAAGGGATAGGCGAAAACGAGTAGCCAGCCTTCGGGGTGGAGACGACTCTTGATTGATGGTCTGATGTCAGGAGTCAAAGAGTAGGTTTCTTCTGTAATAGTATCACATACCCTGATTAAAGATTATCCATGGCGATCACATCAATTACATTTACATTGGGAAATGGTGTTCTAAAACTCGTTTTGTATCATGAGCGGGTTTACTTTGGCGATGTTTTATTTATTTATTTTTTTCATTCTCTCTCTTTAAACTCAGGCATAGTCCATATACCTGCTGCTACTTCTAGTTGATTGAACTGATTTGTGCCTGTGGATTAGCTTTCCGTACTAACAGTGTGGACAGCGCCACGAACCTCACTCCTTCTTCTGAGTTATTTGTAATTTACGTCTATTAGGTTTAGCTGTTTTTGCAATAGTTTTTATATTAAGTCCTGTAATTATAGTCATATATTACGTTAACTTGCAAACAATAATATTACCATGTGTTCAAGGCGAAAACCTGTTCATGTCTCTCAGAAGACCTCGTTCCTGTGTGATCTGGATGAGCTCCCATGATATTTTTCCTTCGTGTCATCGTCTTAGACCGTCATGCACAGTTTTCCGCGGTCTGTATCTGTCTCTTCTATCGCAGATCCTTTTAGTCTGTATGATGTTCTGCAATGTCTTTTTCTCATCATATGAATAAAGAATACTGTCTCTTTCATATACAATGTTCTACTTTGATTAACATCCTTCAAGCAATCGCAGGTAGCAACTCTGGCAGTCCACGGTTTCCCAAACATTCGTCTCCACCGCCTCCTAGCCCTTCCTAATTGATTCGTTTACGTTAACTGTCATACGGCAGAACAGATTCTAATCAGATGGGATCAAGATCTTAAGTAAAAACACAACATGAGCAAAGTACAGGCAGCATAACCTGCTCAGGATAGAAACTGTAACGTCCTTCTTTTTCATGTCCATAAGCTATTCAAAATCTAAATTTTCACGTCCAGATGCTACTCAAAATCTATATTTTCTTGCAGGTATTTCCATGAAGTTCAATCTGTTGCCTGTGCATGTCCACGTCTCTGGGGGAGGGAGAGGAGGGGGGGGGTGTCCTCAGTGGCAAAGTGATTAAGCCGCCTGTCCCGCGCTCTGAAGGTCGTGAGTTCATTCCCCATATTGTATCATTCAGAGAAGACATGCAATTTATTTTTGGAGACTTCTGGAAGCCATCGCTGCAGCTACGGAGTTCGTGTTTTGTGAGATGTGATGCTCTCGGCAAACGGATTGTCGTTCCGCGGAGAGAGACTGGAATAGATAGAGTAAATCTGGTGCAATGAAGCCGACCCTCTCGACTTTAGTACTATAGCACTGTTCGATATTCTGTTTGTCCATTGCTAATGCTTCAAACACATAGACCAGAGTTGGGTATACATAGAATCTTATAGTGTTATTCTAAAAGGTGGATAACCCTGAAATATTTCGTCATTAGACTGGAAGGCTACAGAGCTGCATTGCTCCTAATCAGCTCATTATCATGTTTAAAGACCCTCATTATGGCGTAATATTAAAAGCATGCCGCATCTTCTGTTTTTCTCTTTCTGCCCTGTATCCCATATTGGAGAATAGACTAACTCACGCTAAGCCGTCCTGTCTTCTTTGCTATCTCCCGCATATTGCTCCACGTCCTCACATACGACTTTCTTCTGTCTAGTTCCCCCTCCTTGTTATATCAGGTATCTCTATCTCTCTTTCCCCACCCCTTTCTCCCCTTCCCTCCCTCTCTCTGTTCTCTCTCTCTCTCTCTCTCTCTCTCTCTCTCTCTCTCTCTCTCTCTCTCTCTCTCACTCTCTCTCTCTCTCTTATTTACTCTGTGTTCCAGTAGAATACCTTTCTAAATATACTGTTGACAATTTTTTGTCAGCATTTGTCTTTCCCTTATATCATGATTCATTGAGATCCGTATAGTTCTCTCCCCAAGCTTCCCATTTGTGACTTTCATACCATTCTAGCCCTTCTGTTTTACGCAGGAACCAATTAATGCCATATACCACATACTCTTAAAAGTGTAAAAACTGTTCTCTATTTTTCTCTAACTTACCAGTTTATCATCAAGTTAATTGAATTGCACTGTTTCGTCAAGCCTGTAGCTCATTACATCCGACTTCAACTTGCATTTCTTCGGGTTTGCTTTCCCTAGCCTTTGACCGTCGCCAGTCTCCCTACTAGGCAGCAGATTTTTATCTCTCTTCGTCTGGTCCCTATCGGACATTGGAGGCCCTGCCAGTAGCGGCGCTGCCGTCGGGATAGCTCTTAAGTTCAATGGAACACGCAAACCCCTCTGCCTCTTCAAGGTTGAGACACAGCAGAGGGGTCTTACAAGTTAGTGGATGTTTTCAGTTTATTACTGATTGGTTTAGTCGTTCGTGTTTCTGATCCAAATCAGTACTGATGTAATACTACTAAGAAGTTACAAGTTAGTTGCATATCCTTTACAGTACGTCGGAATCTACCCCAACATTGTTTGGCTGTTTGTGATTTCTCGGCAAGTTTACATTAATTAGATTGTCATTGCTTTCTGAACGACCCACACTCGTATCTTTGTATGAAAACCAACGCAACACCGTCTGCTTCCAAATCGCGTGTGTTTCGAACGGGGTATGCGGGATTACGAATTGCTATCCGTAATCCCTTTGACACATCGCCAGATGTAATGCTACAGTGAAATACTCCATGATTTGTACTAGGTGTAATTTGTTTTGACTTCCACAAACCTCCTAGAGTAATGAAAGCTGATGGCTCCTTTTATCTTGTGTATGTTTATACAAACATCTCTAGCTGCTTCCCCATCTACAAACATTTCTAACTGTTTCCAATCTGCTTTGAAATAGTTTGATTTATTTTGCTTGTATTTTCATAACAGTAAATAAGTATATCATGAAGATGCAACAAAGTAATAAACACACTGTCCGCATATATAACCAATTTATTTTAATTTTAGTGGGAGAAATATATTACATCTGATCGTATGTAGTCAGTTCAAACATATTCAGTTTAAATAGGGTACCATTTTTCGTATACTAATAAGTAGTGTTGTAAGACGAAGCTTTTCTTTGTATGAATCAAAATAATTGAAACCCATTACCGAACGACAGAGTTTCCGGCTTGGGTCAAGATGGCGGGACGTGTTGTCTTCTAACTTGACTAAAGACGGTTGATCGGCGGCTTGACAATCCGCCATCATAAAACTCCCAACTGTTACAGAATCAGATTTCTGGCTCCAAATGTTTGACGCCTCGCACAAACATAGAGAGCCACGACTTCTGCTCGCATTCGCCAACTTAGGCACGAGAGGAAAGACAAGACCGAACTTTTCATATTCAAGCAGGGTCTCAAAGTATCAGAGAGGAAAAACAGAACAAATAAACAAACGCTAATAAATCGCAAGACACATGCGATGTTCCGTGGCACCCTAACCCACTCAGTTAGTGTGCCAAAGCATCATTGATACAGGTAGAAAAATATAATACATTTTTAAAATGTTAGTTGCATATCCTTTACAGGACGTCGCAGTTAACCCCCACATTTTTTGTTATTTGTGATTTCTTGGCTAGTTTACGTTCAGTAGATTGTCATTGCTTTATGGACGACCGGCACACATACCATTCTATGAAAACCAACACAAGGCGGTCTGTTGATAAATCTCCCACTGTGTATTTCGAACGCAATATGCGCCGGCGCAGAACAAATAAACAATAATACATTGGAAGGTGTACGAGAAACCCCATGGCACTCGAACCAATTCAGCTAGGGTGTCATTGCATTGTAGATACAGAGATAACAATAGAACAAATAAACACAAACTAAAACGATGGAGTTTCGAACGAAAACCTTAATTTATTTTTTCTTTTTAGATTTTGTGTGTGAATATATTCCGAGAAAGTAGAGAACAAATGTCATCTGTCGATGTTGTCACCACAGCGTTCAATGCAAGCCCTCCAGTGCCGACCTGGTCGTGAACAGTCTTTCACAGAAGTCACGCTGTTTTGAAACTTCCTATTCCACTCATACACTTGCTGGACTGACAGGCATGCATCATCATACTGGACTTTCATTCGCCGATGTATTTCTATAGGTTTCACCACTTCACTGATAAAAATGACGGGTAACAGAACGCTGCTCCTCTTTGGTGCAAGTCAAAAGTGGGGTGGCCATCTTTAAAAAGTTATTATGACGTCACATCTTTCGTCTGCACCGTTATGTCACGTGCCTAACACTCTTGCCATACTTAACAACAATATTTACAGGTTACAAGACAATGGCATGTTATTTTAATTTCTATCACACTTTTAAGGTTTTAATTTGAAGCCCAATTGTATATCTCATTAAAGGGGGTTGCATAAGAAAACTACTGTATATATAAGCTTATGACAGATACAGGAAGTCACTTAAGACGTGTAATCATCCCATGGCATTTAATCATTTAATCAAATTGCTATTGGAATAATCAGCATGGGAACTCTTCTATGGCTTTGAATAGTGAGACGGAGCATGTGTTGGAATATGCTGAGTGCAGTGATGTCAATTTTTGAATTAAGTAATAATTATTAAATACATCAAAACATCTGATGGGAGATGCCTTGAAGAGACTAGAATAAAATTTGGTGGAACTGCGGTAAAGCTGTGAAAATGTAAAACATATAAAATGACACAAAGTAGTGTAGCTTTACATAACAGAATTTACGACACATACAGGACGTTGCGGCGACTAGCCTCCATCAGCAAACAAGCACATACACAAAACACAACATTTAGTCACGGAGAAGATCTCCGGTGACTACATTAAGACGTGAGGGGGGAAAAATAAAAAGATGAAACAGTGAAAGCAATAAAGGGAAAATTAAAATTAGAAAAACAAAATACTATACAATTTTCTGGTGTATCAGTGAAAGTGTCTTCAAGTTGCTGTTGAAACTGAAAGCATTTTTCAGGATCGTGAGTGTTAATAATATTAATACTGGGGCTAGATTTGTGATTAGCTGTGTAGATTCTCTTTGGTCTCAGTCAAATCCTTGCAACAACTAAAGAATGATCCGTATCACAATCAGCACAATGGTAACTTCGAGTCAATGATATATGGTTCAGATGTTGTCTCCGTGTGATGATGAAGTCCAGCTGGTGCCAATGGCCGGATCTTGGATGTTTCCATGTGACCTTATGCAGCTGTTTTGTTTTAAAAAAGGAGTTTGTAATACATAGGTAATTTCTGGTGCAATGCTCCAGCAGCCTTTGCCCATTTTCATTCATGCGACCGATGTTGTATTTTCCAAGGCACACTGGCCATGAACTCGAGTCCTTGCCCACACGAGCATTGAAATCACCGAGCATATAAATGTAGTCAGATTTTGGAACTGCCTTGATCACGGAGTCTAACTCCTCATAGAACGAATCCTTCACATCATCAGAGGAATCGAGTGTCGGTGCATATGCAGTAATAATGGTGGCAAAACCACAAGAGGTTGCCAAGCGCAGGGATAATAGTCTTTCATTTCCTCCTGCTGGAATTTCAATCATTCCCAGTAGCGAATTCTTCACTGCAAAGCCCACACCGTGTTGCCTTTTTTCTGCCTGCCCTCTACCCTTCCAAACAAAGGTGTAATTGTTTTCCCTGAGTGACCCTTCCTCAGCGAGGCGAGTCTCCTGCAGGCCAGCAATATCAATGTTAAGACGATTGAGTTCGGCATCAATCACAGCCGTTTTTCTCACATCGTCAATATTGGTCAAGTCAGTAGAAAATCCTGGACACATGGTTCTCACGTTCCAGGTTGCAAGCCGTAGCTTGAGGTTTCTATTTTTCTTTTTATTAGTACCTGGTGCATTGGTTTTACAGCCTGCGATTCAGATTTTGTCCTAGTCCCAAGCACCCATTGAAGCAGGCAGGCTGTGGCGGATCAGCACCCAATTGGCCGGGGGCTGCCCAGCTTGAGGCGGGCGGTAGCTGATCAGTGACACCTGTAGGTGTCTCCCACCGTCAGAGGCAACGCGTGGCGCCCCATGTCTACGCCAATTGACAGGGACTTATAACCCGTAACAGTTGCCTCTCGCTTTGATTCCGAGACCGGTTAAGACCAGGGATGGAGTTATTGCCTATCCATAGCACAAAGCCTGGGCTAAAATATAGAGATCATGTGTTGCCCATGCAGCATGATCCCTCTCTCGGCCTGCCTAGTTCACTCCAGAGGAAAGGTAACATCTCTACATCTGGAACAAGACAAGCTGCAGAAGCTGCCGGATCAGCAAAGCAATGCTCTAACTGTCCGCCTGTCGGAGCTTCGATCCTAGACCAGCCGCCAACCAAGGCTTAGGGTCTGGTCTGCCCTGCCATGACATTTTGTCTTTAGGTTGCATTTCCTCGCACCAGGGTAAGGCTTGTACCCTCCCAATTGCGCTCTTCCGTCCGAAGCCGTTGGCACAATGTGGGGTGTCGGGTTTGATAAGCGCCGCCCAACGTTCGGCGCTAACAGAAAGCAGGTAGTACCATCTACTGTCATACGGTAGCTCAGTCATATCTTACTAAGACCTGACATATAAAATAGTATTAAATAATATAAATTAAAACTAAATAATATAAATAAAAAAATATAAAGTAAGTGGACCCACAAATCATGCTTTATGTGGAAGTCTAGACGTGATTTAGTATGTGCTATTAAATTTAGCTTCCATTATTACGTATACTGTGTAGGGGCGGGGTGCGATAGTTAGGTAGGAAATACGTAAGGAGGGAATGACGTTCTGAAAATATGGTGAGGAGGGTACGGGCCAAAAAAGGTTGAGAACCACTGGTCTAGCTGGTCATGCTTCGAAGTACACTTGTCCTTGCAGCGAGGAATTGTCATCATTTGGAGGTCACAGGTTAGTATTCTGGTCGGTAACTAAAGCTTTAAACTTTTATGTTGTCCAGTGCGTCCTCTAGTCTCTACTTCCTTCTTCTCCTTCTGTGAGCGCCTAACAATACTATGTGTGTTTATTTATATACTACTTATAGTGCACTTTTTAGCGTGGATAAACTTTCATTATTAACAGTGTCCTTCGCTAGCATGCGAACCCGCTCCAACTTCAGAAGTTCTTGTAATGTATGTTCCCAAGACAAGGTCGAGAAGTCAACATTTTAGTCCAACTGACCGGTGTAGGGGTTGAACGAACTACCTCGACATCAGAGTACCGGAAGTTTAAGAGGGAAAACTCTTATCCATTCAGCCATGCTGACCTCTATTTTTTACAGTAACAGATGGAGAAACACATGTAAGGATGTCTGAGTCTGGGTTTGGATGTGGTTCCAGGAAGGAGGGACTTAAGAAAGACTGATTCCGACGTGTCCATAATCAAGTGTTACTGGAACGGTCAGCATGTACACCTTAAGAAACTTGTTTTTTCTAAGGATGTGTCCGGATGTTGTTATGTTGATTCATAGAAACCAAGAAACCAAGAAGCGTGTGCTAATTAACGCTGGAAAGTGTTTACGGCTAAAAGCGTGTTATTTACTTTTTGCGAAAATAAATTAGTAGTCTGAAGCTACTGAGAATTTGAAGAATGCTACTTGGGTTTCAAGATGTTGAACAGTATCTCCCAATTGCACCCCCCCCCCCCCCCCCCCTGCTGTACAGGACGGGCAATGCAGAAAAGTGCAGCAAAGTTAGTTCAGGAGATGGAGTATCCCACGAAAGACGTGAACTCTGTGCTTGGGTACACTAGGACTTTATCTGGAGCTGACTACCAAACATGATGTCAGTAGGGAAGTTTAAAGCCAGAGAACTCTTTATAGACCTCTAGCCGGTAATGCTTTCATTGTTTTGCATATCCTTTACAGGACATCGCTGTCAACATCATCTTTCAGCTGATTGTTGATTTCTTGGCAAGATTACGTTCAGTAGTTCTGAGTTCACTTTCTGAGTGACCGGCTCCATACTCTCATAAGTCACTGGCGCGACTCGAATCGCTTCCAATTCGTCGTGCGCTCACGTCAACCGCGAGAGTATTCGGGGTTACGGAGAAAGCTGCTAACCCTCGACCAGGGAGGGCGACCATGCTGTCAATAGGGATGTAATAAGCCATCCACGTGGATGTGGAGTTCAAAGGTACACCATCACATCTCTTACAAGAATATGTTTATGATAAGTCAGAAACTATTGCCACTGGAATCAAGGCTTGAAGAAAAGGCGCTGACACTGGACTGGGCATATATTGAGAAAACCTGGGAATAGTATAACCAGAAAAGTCTGTAACTGGAATCCACACGCAAAAGAAATAGAAGAAGACCAAAACATACTTGGAGGAGAGGATTAGAGATATAAAAATGGTTAAAATGTAAAGAAAATGGAGGTATCTGCATGAGATAGCTCAGGATAGGACGGTTTGGAGTGAATTGGTTGGGGCCTATTTCCCAGTAGGGGTTAAAGGTCAAAACCACAGGAAAAATATATCCCAAAACTTAAAATGACATGTTCCAAAACATTTTATCAATCTATGGGATGAATTATCTAGAATGATGATTTATATGACAGAATAAGCAGCATTATCAGGTCCTGTGTATAGCATCAGTTCCACATGTCCCGGTGAAAGATGCTCAACCCTTTGCCATTTCTCTTCCTTAATGTATTTTCATTGCCAGCGTGTCTGCAGTGTCTTGTATCCATCTTCGTACTGGTACATCCCAGTCCCTTCTTCAAGAACCACGCCTACCATCACAGTTCTTCTCAAACCACATTGATGTTTACAATAGCCAAAGTATTTCAGTTTTCGAGACATGATTTTGTTTAGTATCAAGTTTCCTTCGTTGTTCATATTTGGTATCTTATCAGTATTTTGCTTCTTCTTGGTTCACGATATTTTAAAATCTTGCCTGTAACATTTATAGTCAAATGCTTCTTTAGAGATTGCGAAATGGTCCATGACTCACATCCGTCAATACGTTGCCACAAAAAGAAGTTATTTTGAAAGTGTCCCTTTGTAGGTGTTTTTTGGTGTTGTGTCATAGGTTCTTTATAATGTTTAACCTCTGCATTACGATGACCAGTCTACGCCCGACTTCTTTGTATTTATGAGGCCAAGATATTCACAATTCTTGCCATATTAAGTTTCTTTACTTGTCATTGCGATCTTCGGCTGGCATGTAATTTAGTCTGCGGATATTAATTGTGTGTGTCTGTTTGTTTGTTTGTTTGTTTTTGTTTGTTTGTTTTTCAATTCTGACAAAATTTTAATTTTGACTGATTCTCTTGAAATAAATTACAAAGCTCCACTATTTAATGATTTCCAACTGTGTTCTGGCCCCTTATATATACCTGTACTTTTAGGCCCTTATTTATTAACTATACATGACTCAGCCGGATCTGTGGGGGTAGGGGTTACGAACGCAGTTTGTTATCTCGCATGCCGCGTTCGAAACACAGATGCAGGCGATTTGGCAGCAGACTGCCTTGTGTTTTAATAAAATGGTATGGGTGCCGGTTGTTCAGAAAGCAACGACAAACTACTGAACGTAAACTTGCCAAGAGATCACAAACATAGTAAACATTCCGGGGTTGACTCCAACGTCCTGTAAAGGATACGCAACTAAGTGACATGACTCACACAGTTCACCTCCCACCTGTCTACTTCACATGTCTTTAATTCACATCTTGGCTGAAGTTGACGTATTGATTCCCAAATTCTTAATGTCTCGCCCGCCCACTGTTTCAAAAGTGGATATCTTTTGTCATAGGTTCCTTGAGCAAGGTGCCCTGGCGGTGTCACAAGTACCACAATACCCCATTAATTTTATCGTTCTGTTCCGTTACTCGCTTACAGAAACCAGCATTTGGGAAATGAGACTTCGTGGTTGTATGCAGTTGATGGGCGGGCACATAGTGGCGCACTATTATACTCGCTAACGCAACACACACATGCTCACACGGATGAAGAGACTGGCAGGCAGATAAGAAAGAAAAAAAAAAAAAAACACACACACACACACACACACACACATATAACATATATAACAGACAATGTTTGTTTGTTTGTTTGTTTGTTTGTTTGTTTGTTTGTTTATTTGTTTGTTTGTTTGTCATTTATCCGTTACCGAAGGGTCCATCCGATTGAGGTGAAATTTTGTACAGATGTTGTTCTCACTCCCGCGGAGCCACTAACATAGTTTGTGAGCTTAAAATCAACAATGTTTCCTAAAGCACGAAAGAAAAAGCCATTACGAGCTTCAGAAACAGGCCCGCCTGTGGCCCGCCATCCTGCTCCAAGGGAACTCACACTCTGATTAAATAAGAAATTAGTTTTGTACAGATGTTGTTCTCACTCCCGCTTATCCAACTGAAATACGAGCAACGGGAACGGGAAAGGGGGCATCAGAAACAGACGAGCAATGGGAACGGGAGCAGAACCAGAAATTAGTTATGAACAGTAATATGTCTTTGTGTGTGTGTCCTTTATGCGTTCCCGAACGGTCCATCCGATTGAGATGACATTTTGTATAGATGTTGTTCTCACTCCCGCGGATCCAACTGAAATACGAGCAACGGGAACGGGAAAGGGAGCATCAAAAACAGACGAGCAACGGGAACAGGAACTGGAGCAGGGGCCGAACGCCTACTCTGTGCGCTTAGAGAAATGTATTTGAATTCAATGAGACGCTCCCCGCCAGGAGCTGGGCGAAGCCGGGCCGGGTCGTCTATATATATATATATATATATATATATATATATATATATATATATATATATATATATATATATATATATATATATATATATATATAAACACGCCTACGTATACGTATGTGTGGAAGGAAGGGCAGATGGGCAGACTTGGTGCACGATCAAAGGAACAAGTATTATACTGTGCCTTTCCGTTCAATGAGCAGTGACAGTGCGGAAGATAACACGAAACAAAAGAAATAACACAATGACCTTAGTATTGCCATTTATCGTCCCTCTGTCCAAATTGGAGGTCACATTTGGCGATATATTATCCTTCCGCATTGAATCAGTCAACCGAATATCTTTTAAGCAAGGAAAGAAGTACAGGGCTTATTTTTAATGACCGTGCAGTGTTTGAAAATATTCCCAGTCCACGTTTTGTATTTATCTCTTATGTTGCATGGACTTTACAAAGGGTGAATACAAAACTTGGACCGGTAATATTTTCAAACACTGCGCAGTCATTAAAAATGCACCCTATAGTTATGTTTCTGCGTCAACAACTGACATGTTTTGGCCTACTGTGAATCCTGCCACCTCAGACACTGTAATAATGACGCAGCTACATTTTTCATGGCTGTGTTTCTGTAAATGTATTTTTTGTAGGTGAACGAAGACTGCTTAATTTAAAGAGAAAGTGCTAGAGAAGTTTAGCAATTTCTTGTTCACCTGTTGTCTTTCTGTTTCAGTGAGCCAAGGTCTTGTAATGTCTAACACATTTACCTGTAGGTTCGGTGGTCATGAGTTGGAATTCCCATCAAGAGGGATTCTTAAATAAATTGACCTGGGTTTCCATGTCAACACAGTTTAATTGGGAACCAGAAAATGTCAATCGAGTGCCGATTGCTTTATAAAAGCATGGGGTTAGCACCATGTACATAATACGATTCAAAATATGTAAATGGGTACGTTACTGTTACTTTATCTTCTTTTGCCGTCTTTTTTCTTTCCCCCTGAATTTCTTTATTCGTATTTATGTTTCTACTTTGGGTTATAATTATTGTTGTTGTAGCTTCCTCTCTATTGCCTTGTTCGTTCGTGTACGACTGGGCAGTGACGATAATTTCGTTCCATCCTGTAGGCCGGCAACACAATCAATACATGGATAAATATGAACTGCTCAAGCGGTGTGTGCAAAATGTGGGTACCGAATGACTGCGATCATCATGTAGAACTGTTACGACTCTCGTGTAATCTAGTAACGTGAGTAGTGAGAAACCCTAGGTAAGACTTCTGAAATCCAAGACAATTAATTATTGATCCTTCTTCAGTAAACCCGATTTTTGTCTACCTAAGTGCTATACGGGGAGGGCTAATAGAGGTGTGGAAGGTCTTGAAATTAAAATGCCGATTACAAAGGCAGTCCATCTGCTTAATAATAGTGTTCCTATTCCTTAGTTTTCATCATTCTGTTCTATCCCAATTTCATCTATATCACCTTCTTGTACTCGTTGTTGTCCTCTGGGCATTGAGATTGTTTATATTGACAACGAAATAGACAAAACCTGTGTGAAAAACATTATCAACCTAAGCTTCATCCCAGCCAGTCTGCATTTGTTGTGCTGAATCATTTCCTGGTCACATCTTACTATGCCGCTTGCAAGTTACAATGGATCAACACCTTGTGCCACATTTATTGAAAGACAGAAGATCAAGTGGTTTGGCCATGTCGTTAGAATGCAACACCAGCAACTACCATCACTGGCCTTACATCAAAGATCATCTGCGACGAGACCAAGAGGAAGTCCAAGTAGAAAATAGATTGACGACATCAAAGTCATTGTACAATCACACGGAATGACACTATCCAGTGCCGCCCACCGGGCGCTGGAGCGCAAATTATTCCTCCCTACGACGCTTGACACCAGAAGTGGAAGATGATGATGATGATGACGATGATGATGATGATGATGATGATGATGATGATGATGATGATGATGATGATGATGATGATGATGATGATGATGATGATGATGATGATGATGATGATGATGATGATGATGATGATGATGATGATGACAAGTTACAATACATGTCTTGCACATTCCGCTCTTTTCTGGGCGTAACGAGGGGAAAGAGAGCTCTTCAACGCAGTTCCCGTGTTGTTGATACGTCGGTCTCGGGTCGGCAGGAAGAACGAAATCTATTTTCATAGGGATGAATCGACCTGATTGCCATCACAGCGGACTTACGAATTATAACTCAGTTTTCCCAGTTTCCTTCATAAGCTCATATGGAACAGAGTTTGGGCATTTGTGTGGTTTTCGTTGGCACATGCACGGAGCAACTATGGAGCGACTCTTTGCTGTTAAGTTGGAACAGTAAGACTACTACAACAACAACAACAACAACAACAACAACAACAACAATAACAACAACAACAACAACTGATACTACTGCTGCTACTACTACTACTATTACTACTACTATCACCACCACCACTACTACTAGTACCACTATTACTACTACAACTATTACTACTACTACTACTACCACCCCCACTACTACTGATACAACTACTACGTCCGGAGATGTACCAGCCAAATAACAAAACATCTAATACTCATTGTTTGTGTTCTGATCAACTGTTCTGCGCATTGCTAGCTGGCTAGGTCACTAATGGTAATGACACAGCCCCGAAAGCTAGGGCTAAAATGACCCGGACAAACAGCTGTCGTAGGACCCCGTAGGATTACCGACATCGTACCTTCCCATCTCCTGGCAGTCCTTGCTTCAGCCGGTGTCTGTCTCAAACAGCACGGACTTTGAGCTTAAACTCAAACAAGAACATTCCAACTCCACACAATAAATACTTAACCGCAGACAAGAACCAGGAGATAAACCTACAACGGTGCTTTCAGATCGCTTAAGGATTGACAAGATCAGGTAAAGCTAGCTCCGTGATAGGTAAAACTTTCAGAGTGTGAAGTGGTAAAATACCAACTTCCACAGAAGGAATCTACAAATGGTCTGTGAATTATTAGGACAATCACATGTTGTAGGCCTGAAGAAGTAAGGTTGTTAGCCTTTCCCTCTTATAGCAAACGACGAGCGAAAACATTGATCCCTCATCAAACCGAGTTATTGGCAAGATCGGCGTAACCATCTAATGAATACACCAACTCAGTCGCTATGAAGTTTTACGACTACTACTGGCAACTTAACAGACGATAGTTTGTTAATTGTGCTTCACAAATAGAATAAAACCTGGGCTGAATTTAGAGACCGTGTTTTGCCCATGCAACATGATCCCTCTCTCGACCTGTTTAGTTTATTCCAAAGTAAATTTAACACCACAAATGCATCTGGAGCAAGATAAGCAACAGAAGCTGCCTGATCAGCAAAGCGATGCTCTAACTGTCCACCTGTGAGAGCTTCGATCCTAGACCAGTTGCCAACCAAGGCTTAGGGCCTTGATGCCCTGTCTTTAGTTTGCATATTCTTAAACCAGAATAAGGTTTGTACCCTCCCAATTGCGCTTCTCCACCCGAAGCAGTTGGTCCTATATGGGTTGTCGGCGCTAGCAGAAAGCAGGCAGTACCGTCTACTGTCATACTGTAGATCAGTAGTATCGCACTAAGACCCGACAACTCTATGAAGCTTTATGTATTCGCATATTCTTGGCCGCAGTATAATGAGTCCTTTTAGCCAATTCTCGTTCCTGCCGTCTTTCCTTCCCAAAAAATTGTAAGATCATTCTGAAAATTATCAGATACCAATATTATGAAACATGGTCGACCGCAGAGCAGCACTGGCCGGACAAACATATCGTACCACTGCTGGGAGATTTAATCGGGAACGTATCTCTTGGTTTCAAGCGAACTAATCAGTATGCCACCACGGCTTCCATTGACAAGACAAGACTCTTCCTGTTTATATCAACCCGTTAATCAGCGTCAATTAACCAGCCGATATGCTGAAACGAAGCTATTTTAACTCTCATATCAGGTAAAGTAGGGTCGGGGTAGCGCAGTGGCTAACGCGCTTGCCTGTCGGTCCCGTGGTCATGTATTCGAATCCAGGTGGTCAGATTAGCCGAATGGATAAGAGCGTCGCTCTTAAACTTCCAGTGTGCTGATGGTGAGGTAACGGGTTCAGTCCCAACACCGGTCAGTTGGGCAAACATGTTAACTTCTCCTCCTTGACTTGGGGACGTAAATTACAAGTACTTTTGAAGTCGGAATAGGTTCGCCTCATGGCGAGGGATACTGTAATAGGGAAAGCTACCCCCCCCCCCCCATCCACCTACACACACACACACACACACACACACACACACACACACAAATAAGTCCAGTGTAGAGTATGCTCGATTTCAAAGCAATTGCACGAATTATCTTTTACAAACATAATCCACATCGAGGTGGAGATTTTGATGAATTTACCTGGCTGCCAAGACTGACCCAGCCTAAAATTAGCACCAGAAGTAAAGGGGTAGTAAAGGCGCCCGAGGTGACATTAATCACATTACTCATTGAATGTCTATACTTCTATAAAAATACGAGACTAGCAACATACATGTAACATACACCCTTACGCCACTAAGCATGGAAACGAGTCCCATACTTTATTTCAATTTTACAGTTAAAGGATTGCGAAATGTTTCAACATTAACATCTTTGCCGGACTTATCAGGCGGTTTGAACAGGAGGCAGAGGATAAACAGGCATCGAGTTGTGCCGTTGTGCTAAGAGACGAAACTTAAAAGGCAACTGAACGTCAAGTTGTTTGCTCTGTGCAAGAAACGCCCTGGCTTGTGTGGGGGTTCAGCCCGAGAGCTTCTTTTAGCTGCTGCCTGGAATAAATAGTTCACTCCTTTAATTTCTAACATCTTTTATATCGCATCTTAGCCCACTCACATTTTATTTGACGTCAATCATTCTTTCCCTGTTTGCTGTTAATTGCTGATTCTTTCCTTGTTTGCTGTTAATAACTGATCCATTCTGTGTTTGTTGTCATTGTTGTTGGTGGTGGCTTAGATCCAGGTTAGCCTCGTGGATCGTATTTGGTCCAGCGTCATTAATTGCTTGGTCTCTAGGTTGTGTGTGTGTGGGGGTGGGGGTGGGGGAGGGGCGTGATGAATCACCTTTTGATAGATTAAATGAGGCCAGCATGGCCGAATGGGTAAGACCACTCGTTTTTAAACTTCCGATGTACAGATGGCGAAGTAGCGTGTTCAACTCCTACAAGGGTCAGTTGACTAAATTGTTGAGTGCCTCTGAAATCGGAGTGGGTGTGCCTGATAGCGAGGTACACTGGCAATAGGGAAAACTGGTCCACAAGCAATAATCAGTCCAACGTGAGCTACTCTCGAGTTCAAAACGAGCCAACGTAAAATAAACAGGTGGAGTCTTATCCCTGAAGTCCAGTCACTGCACTAGCGTTCAGGTTGTTTGTGTCTTGAAAAGGTCCTACATCTATCGGAGTATGGTTGGTTTAGAGCAGTGGTTCTCAACGTTTTTGGCCCATGCACCCCTTCACCAGATGTTCAGAAAGTCACTCCATCCCCCACACCCCCTGCGTATTTCCTTCCCTATATAATTCCTCCCACCCCTACACAGTATACGTAAAGATGGAAGCTAAATTTAATAACACATACTAGAACAAGTCTAGACGTCTACATAAAACGTGATTTGCGGGACTACTTACATTATAAAACGAATTTCAGAAGGGCGAGCAGTACAGAACCGTAAAGTATGGGAGGGAAAAAGAATATCGGTTCTTGTATTAACGAGAGCTTGAAACTAATCTTAATTCTCTACCCCCCACCCCCCACCCCCACCCCCGAAACCCTAAACATTCAGCCTAGGGGGGGAGGGATTCCCCACCGGTTGAGAACCACTGGTTTAGAGCTTTTATGTTACACTCGGTGCCGAAGCACTGTCTCCGCGGGGACTGTTGCCGTGCTGCAGATCTCGACTTCTCCAAGCTTAGAATCCTGCATGGTGTTCCAGACCGATGCTGGAGCTTCACATCTGCGAAGAGGCATAGTTGGGTGTGACCAGGTGATGATGATTCAGCGAAGCACGGGCGGAATAGCAGCAATTTTGCCCAGTCTGGTAATGTTTCCTTATTGGGTTTTTGAAAGTTTATTGCGAACAGACTCTAGCTCGATTCACAGAGGGATCATTGATCTTGTATCCTCCGTTGGAGCGAAATCCCTGAACTAGATCGCGCCAAGAAGTCATATCTTTTGCTACCTCCTGCTGGCCCTTACATGTCATCTCTATCCATTCATGTATGCCTCTAATTCTCTTTTCTGTGTCTTTTGATCTCTCTTTCTCTCTCTCTCTCTCTCTCTCTCTCTCTCTCTCTCTCTGTCTGTCTGTCTGTCTGTCTCTCTCTCTCTCTCTCTCTCTCTCTCGCTCTCTCTCTCTCTCTCTCTCTCTTAAAGGGCCGAATGTAAGACGAGCCTGCGTGCCCAATTTGTTACCCTTTTAAAATAAAGTTTGTTCGTTCGTTCGTTCGTTCGCTCTCTCTCTCTCTCTCTCTCTCTCTCTCTCTCTCTCTCTCTCTCTCTCTCTCTCTCTCTCTCTCTCTCTCTATTTTGCCTTGTGTGTTAACTTTTTATTTATAATATTACAAGCTTCACTAAGTGTATCTGTTGCGTAATATGTTAGTACTCACAGTACTGGTGAACTAATAGTATCCAGACAAATGGAACATGGTGAAATAATAGAATAAACACACACGCACACACAAGCACAAAACATGGTGAACTGTTAGAACACACACACACACACACACACACACACACACACACACACACACACAGGCACACGCAGAAAACATGGTGAACTGACAGAATAAGAACACCGTGCAGAAAAACATAATATAAGCTAGTTCCGTTGGAACACTTTTCCGCTGGAAAATGAAGTGAGACCCTTTCTATATCACGTCATCATTAGGTCCAATGGTCTATGGCATTTCTTCCCTAGCAGTTTGCTGTAAATTCTCAACATTATCTGGTAAACTACCAGCCGTACTGGTTTGGAACTAAATAATTTTACCACTGCTAGGAACTGAACTAGAACCTCTGTTTTTGTATGTAAGCGCACTAACAACTATTCCACCATAGAAAACATGTTGAGTAAATAATTTTGAAAGCAATTAACTGTGTATTCTTTGAAGCTTAATTACGTGGGCGGAGGGTAGTTTATTGTGATGATTGTGATTGAAAGAACCAATGACTTATTTACATTTTGCCGTAATGGACGTGAACACATTCATCTTAAGTGGGTATAAACAAGAAGATGTTTTTGGAGAGACTGTCTTTGATGTCAGATATTATAGAGTTTAATGACAAGCCTCTTTGAGGCGTGCCTGAATTAATCAGATCTAGGAATTTATCATGGATAATGCGGATATTAACAGGAATGTTGTTTCTGATTAGGTCTTCAACCATCACTATTACCGGCCGAATATATAAGAGCACTCGTTCTTAAACAACCGGTGTGCTGATGCTGAGGTAGTGGATTTAACCCCCACATCCGTCAGTTGGACTAAAGTGTTGACTTCTCGTCCTGGACTTGGGGACGTAAATTACAAGTACCTCTGAAGTCGGAATGGTTCGCTTGATGGCGAGGGACACTGGTAAGTGGAAAAGCTAATCCACTCGCAGAAATCAGTCCAGTGCACTAACAGTAGTAATACGTGTATTGAGTACGTTTGAGTTCAGTGCGAGCGAACGTAAACAAAACAGTAATTATCATCGTGTGTCATGCCGAGGAGCGGAGGCGAACATTGACTCCAAGAAACATCCATTCTCTGAGTATTTTATGAGCTCCAGCACTGACAGTGCCGAAATGATTCCTTTTTCTATATCACTGTGAGGTTTTTTGTGGGTTTATAGAGAATTACAGAAGTTCCAATGAGTGAAGTTCTATAAAGTATATCTCTCCATAAAAGATACAGGTTAGTAATAGCAAGTGTTGTCTAGAGGTATTGATATTTATTCTCGCATAACCCTTGTAGAGAAACCATTCAGAATTTTGGCTCATCGAGTACCCCCACTGTGAGAAATTAGACCTAAGTTAAGTTCTACACAGAATTATTTATAGATGATTTCTCTTCTAGGCCATATATAGAGATCTTGGCAGTTAGCCACAGTAACCAATGAAAGCAGTTCTCTCATCTTCCAGCTGACTGTGCTCTGATCGCCAACCTCATTTTTGATCTCATTACTTATTTCAAGTGACACAAGACACTTGGACAAATGATCACATTGACAATTGTACCATTGTAGTGAACATAAACAACAACAACTGTATTCTACACTGGTTGAACAAGACATCAACATGAGAAGATCTTGACAACAGTTGGACAAACATTCACAAAGGAATGATCACACCAACAGATTAGACAAGTCATACATCATGGAAGATACTTGACAACAACCACACAGGACTTCCACAATATCTGTAACAAGCTTTATTAATGACCCATGTGTCAAGTGAAGACTCAGGCTTCATATTGTCAACATTCACATTTCAAAATATTAGTTTATATGTAATCTCATTGACATAATTATGAGCCTAAATACAACACCCAATCCCCACAGAAACATTAATCTAAATAAACCCTCCTCCTTCACATCTCTACACCATAGGTTATCCTACACCACAACACTTTAATCATGCTATCACTTTTCCAACCGTCAAATGAGGAAAACACATGATAAACCTATAGCCGGGCACAAGTATAGGGAGACACTGCTATACTGATCCGTGTACCGTCTTTTAGCACCAATGAAGGTGTTGGGAATGTCTCAGGTTTCTTCTTCTCTTTCTTCTTTTCGTTCATCCGGAGTGTTTTTTCAGATGTGATTGCGGTGTGCGTTAGGCACCCTTGGGTTGAAAACCCTTAGGTCACACATCCGGCTTTCGCGTGCATTTTTGACCAGGTTAGCAATCCTGGGGGACTCTCACTTTTGTGGTACCGTCCACATCCCAGCTGGTCAAGTTCGAACAGTCGAGGACTTCGGTCATCCCTCAAGAGAAGGAAGGCACAGTCCATAGCATTTTCCGCCATCCTAGGTTGCTTCCATAGTTGCAGGGCCGACACATAGCGCCCTGATACTGGGCTCACCGAGGGAATGGTCACGTCATGCTCATGGCTGCTTTAATTCCTCACTTCAATATATTGGGCTTTTCGTTCGCCCCGGGCCGTTCCCGCACAAACCAGACAGGTCTGCAGAAGGTATTCACTCAGCGAGTTTTCGCACATGTGCTTGTCGTTGCGCCCGTCAGAGCTGTTCCAGGCACGACAGACATTCGGAAAACTACCTAGTCAGAGCTGTTCCGAACAAGAGCGGCATTCGGAAACTAGGTAGTCAGAGCTGTTCCTAGCACGGGAGACATTCGGACGAGACATTTCACTCGGACGTAAATGCGTAGTGTCAATTTTTAGTTTGCCACCCGTAGGACGACACTTCCGACTTCCGGCGGGCATTTTTTAGTGAGGTTAGCCTTCCTCTGGTTTCGAGACACGTTAGACTGTTGTAATGTCACCCACATCTCAGCTGGTCAAGATAGAACGATCAACGATATCGTGGTCTGCCCTCAAGGGAAGGCAGGGGCAGACCATGGGCATTATCTCGCTATCCAAGGAGGCTTCCATAATTGCAGAGCCGGCACATATTGCTCTGAGACTGGGCTCACCCAAGGAGTTTCCACGTCCTGCTCATGGCTGCTTTAGTTCCTCACTTCCATGTGTTGGGCATCCCACTTGCCACTGATCGCTCAATCACACACCAGGAGCGGTCAGACTGCGAATGACATCCACTTGGTAAGCTTTTGCTTGTGACTTCAGACCACGCAATAGGTTCGCTCGCCGTGCGTTCCATTTCGCGTTGATGAGACATTCTTCCACTTTTGTCTACACTCTCTATGAGTTAGATACAGACAGTTTCCGTAACCCTTCGACTGGGGCACTTTTCTGACTTTTTTGTACTCGCTCACGAGGTAGGCTACATGTGCTGCCGGCTCAGCACCTTACCTTCGTGCAGCAGTGAACGGGAAACGGCCAGGCCCCTTCATCCGGGAATCTCTCATATCCCCCAGCTGAGAGCCTTCGAACATGTATCAGACCTGAGCATGTAGCTTGCTCAGTATCATGTTTCTATTTTCCGGTAGACGGGTATCGGCCTGGCTCTCAGATCCGAGGGTTTGTGGCTTAGAGGCGTTCAGCCACAGCCCTCGACAGGGAGCCTTAAGAGTTTTGTCCGGACCAAAAACGTCTGCCTTCGTGCACCTTTTAAACTTTTGACTGTTATCCTCAGTCTATACCTGCAGAGCAGCAGGTTGTGTCTCTCTTAGTCTGGTCCCTATCCCATAAGCTGTCCGATATGTAGTTTTTCATCCATCGGCATGCAAATGGGGTCGATGGGACACGCAAGCTCCCCCACCACGTCAAGGTGGAGACACATCGGGGGAGGTCTCAGGTTTCAGCTTTCCCCATAATGTTTTTCCAGTTCAGGCTATTCCCTACTTTGACTAGTCCGAATCAAGTGACAAACATGTCCTTCCGAAGGGTGAGTAGACTGCTCGCAAAGTTGATAATTTGGGATTAGTTTTACTTTTCAGTAGATGAAGATCTAAAAACTATTATGTCCCATCATTCTTCTCTGCCAGTCTATCTCCCACAAAAGGTTCTGATGTAACTGAATCACCACACCTAATTATCACTAATCCATTTTTGGGAATTTTGCTTTATGTTCTATACTTCTTCTCCATTAGCCTTTCAGCCAATATTAATAATAAGCTGTGATATAGTATGCTCCAAGTGCACCTTTAATGTCCACCCTTAGCCAGTAGTGACATGCTGAAAACCAGGTAATCTCTCCTCTTAAGGTTTCTTCTTGAATTTATCTTGAAGATATAGCCTGGGGCTTTTACAAAATTGGAGAGTATCCCTGTTTTAGGCTTCTCATCAAAGACTATTTCTTCAGTGCCAACTGTATAGGCCAGAATTAGTGGATTCAGGCTGAACATTTGCAACCTGTTGTTCATGTGGTACTTTTTGGAGTCTTAGTTTTCAGCTGGAGTTGAAGACTAGAGCTCAGGACTTCCCTGGAGTTGTCCTGGTAATTGGAAGGCCTCCCCCATCTTCCTCATTCTCTGTTAATAAACAAAGGCGCAACATGTGTTTTACATCTGTTTAAACTTGGTCATAGTTATACAGTACTATCACAGATTCAGAGAGGAATGGGAGGGGAAAAGGAGTGTGATATTCGAACACCCGCCTCTCACTGATGATGAAGTGCAATTTTATTTGGGGGTTAGGGGTGATATCCTTTTTACAGGTTCATCCCCAAAACCGTGAAGTCATAGGCACATACTCCCAATCAGAGGCAGCTTCACACAATTATCTTGTAACTTCTCACAATGAGTGGATCACAGGGACCGGTGTACCATGAGAACAGACAGTGTGATTAAGCACCAAGAAGTAGGCATTGTATGGCAGAAATCATGCACTAGAATTGCCTTCACATGTGGAATACACATAATGAAAGAAAACATGAATTTTCCCTGACAAATAGCATGAGCCTTCCCATGTATTCAGCTGACTAGACACCATAGGTTCGAACACATGTTGCTCCCTGTTGGAATGTAGTTCATATAAACCTAAACCATTGTTGGAAAGGACCAGTGCATAACGTCAAAGAGAAATTGCATCCCAGGCAACTCTTTATGAATGCTTTTGACAATTTTCCTGATCGTAATACAGTCACCAGATATTACATGGACTTTGTAATTTCTAAAGTGCAATGCAGTCCTGCAAACATGGATTTAATAAGCGTCTTTACTTTTACAAATATGAGAAGTTAATTATATAATTACCATCTCATTCACTCAAACATTCTCAGCCATTATAAGGGAGAAATTACATGCAGTATATAGCATCACACATTCTGAAACAGAACTGCCAAAGGTAACTCTCAAGAGCAAGGTACAGTTTGGTTAAGAATGGTCATGATAGGCACTCAACGAATGTTCAGAGCGCACAAAGGTTTTGCAATATGCATTGAGCGTAGTTTACAGTCATAAGCATATACAAATAATCAAATCAGACAGATAATAGACATGGTAAGAATGTTTCACTGCGGTAGACATGACAGGTTTTGAGCGGCAGTTTTAGAGTCACTGTACAACGAAGTCCTGCATTCTTTTCACATTTTCTCAAGAAAATACTCGGCCATTCGTCTCTCTCTCACTTCATCAGGTTTACACATAACATATTAAATGATTTAGGTACCTGAAGTGCAGATGACCACATCTTAAAGAATGCTTTTGGGCAAGTTTTACCACTGCATCTTGAACACGTTCTTACGGGATGGAATCAATGCTTCGACTGGCGGGCTAATTATGTATTAAGGAGCGTTACCAGCCCAAGGGTTACCCAATCAAATTGAGTCCCCACCATTCATATTCCTTCCCCTAAACTAGAATCTTCGATTCTATTTTTAGTTAGGGTATCAAGACGGCTTACTGTGGTTAACTACTAAGTATTGAGAAATGTAAATGGACTGGGGATGCGAACGTCTGAAGACATCATGCTACAATCACACACATCTGTTTCATCATCTATCACACATTCTTACAGCTGCCTGTTGTTCACTGTATGTTTGTTTTATAACCTGCATTAAGTTGCTTGCTTGCTTGCTTGTGTTCGTTGGCTTGAGCTCCAACGCGAAGTCCTGTATGTCGGATGAAGGCATCCTGTTGTCCAACATCAGTGTGATGTCATACAAGACCTGAGGTTTGCGTGAGTATCCGTTGTCCCATGTCTGGCTTATTGGTGCAGACTGGTGGTGCCTCGCCGTACAGGCAGACACTCTCAGACTTCGGAGGAATCGGCGATCCCACTGACTTTAGCCAGGACCACGAAGAGACCTGTTGCCCAGGACGCTCGACGAGGACGCGTCAATAGGTCTTGGCCAGTATATAACCCGGCCCTGGTGCCTTGGAAACACCTCTGCGTCCCACCTGCATTAAGTGACATGGGATCTCATTTCTTTCGCTGTTCTACACTCTGATTTTTTTTCTATAATTACCAATCATCTCGAAAATGTCGCGAGTGCCTTCATTTTGTCTAAAGCCATGTTGTTTTATGTTTGTTTCCTTCTATATTCTTATGAAATGTATCCCCGATTATTGTTAATATAACTGTGTAGGCGTAAATTATCAACTGTATTTAGTACATAATTTAATTTCGCCAGTTTTGGTACTGGGATAAATATTGCAAATCGTTTTTTACGGACCCTTTCAAACGCCTTACGAGGAATTGAACATATGGTATGTAAAGTAAGATAAAGTAAAGTAAAGTAAAGTAAAGTAAAGTACAGTGCATCACAGTACAGTACAGTACAGTACAGTAAGTACAGTACAGTACAGTACAGTACAGTACAGTACAGGACTATTTCACACATCTTTAGCCGCATTGTACATACGGTGCTAGACCCATATCTGTATAAATAAATCGACACTCCAGGGGTGATGTGGTCAGCACTACGCCGGTCACCTTTGCTTCCCAAGTCGTGTCCTGGTACCAATATTAGGCAAGGTCGGCCTGGGAGCCCAGGGGAATATTAAAATTCAGCCTATATACAGTGTTGAACCTATGACTACCGTGTCGGTATGCGAGCATCTAACGGCTACCTTATCTCGGCCCCCGGGCGTATAGTAATAGACATATGTGTGATACAAGTCATTTACCGGGCTTGATTTCAAACATTAGAAGCCCTACCCCAAACTCCCAAACAATGTTCTTTTATTTCTTTTATATGACGCCGTCCATTACAAGAATATATCAGTTGCCTCATTCAGTGTAGCTTAGCTTCATCTCTGAGTAAACAATGTCGTTGTGGTCATTACTGACAAATGATCTATCGTCTGATTTTGAAAACATGTTGGCCTTGCTATGATGAAGCGTATTATGAACAAAACGGTTAATTACTTATATTGATGGACAAAGCCGCATGCATTCATTCGTGTACAGTCGGGTCTGAGTCAGATATAACTGAGTTACCGTGTGACAGTAGAGGGGACTACGTGCTTTCTGTTAGCGCCGAACGTTGGATGGAGCTTACCAAACTCTACATACACCCCACATTGTCCCAACGGCACCAGGCGGAGGAGCGCAATTAGGAGGATACAAGCCATATCTTAAAGAAAATGCGAGGAAATGTAAACTAAAGACTAAATATAGTGACAGGGCAGACCAGGCTCTAATCCTTGGTTAGCAACTGGTCTAGGATCGATGCTCCGATAGGCGGACAGTTAGAGCATTGCTTTGCTTATCAAGTAGCTTCTGCAGCTTGTCTTGTTCCAGATGTATTGGTGTTACCTTCCTCTGGAGTAAACTAGGCAGGCCGAGAGAGGCATCTTGCTGCATGAGCAATGCATGGTGTCTACAATTCAACGCAGGTTGTGTGCTATGGAGAGGTATAACTCCATCCATTGTCTGCCGCCATGGGTTGTAGTTATGCCTTTTTGAAGCACAGTCTATCGTCTATCAAGCAAACTATCGTCTATCAAGACGGCAAGGTGCCAGTACAGTACATGCATTCATTAGCTGGTGCATCTGCAGAATGGAAAGAGAGTTTAGATTGGTATGGCACAATAACTAAAGCGAATTTGCCGGAAAGAATAAGACATATTCGATACTGCTGAAAGTATGCATGTAAATCATTTCGCTGAATATCATGATTTCGACAATGACAGAGACTACGGCGATGTGTATGTTAAGATGCTTACGAGCTGGTGAGAAAAACAATATACAAATGTTAAAGGGAAGGTTTCACACACAGAAAGATTTTATTTTTAACATCTGGATAAGAAAATCGTCATTTTGGTAATAATATGAAACGAGATGGGGAGCCGCGGAAGCGTAAAGTCTAGGCTTGGCACCTTACAGGTAGGCCAAGGTACATTCATTCCGAGCATGCTGTCGAGTTCTCCATTCAACTGGATCAAGACTGAGTGCTGCTTATCTTCATCGTTGAAAAATTGCTTTGACTCTCTTGCAATCTTGTAGCCTGCAAACTATACAGTGCTCGACAAGCTTCATCACAAAGAACACTATAGTCCATCCTCCATTAGTATTTTAGACTAACATTTGCTCAGGGTGTCGAAGTGAAGGTTTCTGCCATCATCGTTTAGAGATTGCTTTGACTTTCTTGCAAACTTCTAGCCTGTAAACTATGTAGTGCTCAGCAAGTTTCATCACAGCTGACAACATGGCCCATCCTCCTTTAGTTTTTCAAACGAACATCGGCTCGGGGTGTCTAGGTAAACGTTTTGGCCACTAAGACATCCAACTGAGCACACCAGCACCCCTACATCCAAGTGACATCAGGAACAACAACCGTCTTGTTATCCACCAGCTTATGTTTCCCCGTCGCAGATCCAACAGCAAAGCTCACAGTGTGAGCAATGTTTTTATATAAACATCTAGACACCTGCGCACACATACAAAAGCAGGACAGCTTCTTTTCAATGGCGCCTATTCTATCTTTCGCCTATAGACAGGAGCTTTTATCTGACGCCGTCCATTGCAAGAGTAGATCACTTGCCTCAATTCAGTCTAGCTTAGCTTGATCTGTGCGCAAACAATGTCGTAGTGGTCATTACTGACAAGTGATCTATCGTCTGATTTCGAAAACCAGTTAGACTCGCGTGCATCTAAAATACCGGTTTGGGTGTAACGGGTCGTTTATAGGACGATATTGCGGGAACATATGCTGGGTTGTTCTACAATATTCTAAACAATGTTGGGGTAGCCAGCGAGGTGTCACAGGGAACGAATAAGTATGCGATTTTGACAACGTTGCAGGCATGCACATCCGGAATTGTGGATTAGAGGTAGTGAACTCGTTTCACTATTCAACAACATGCCGAGTTAAGGGTTTGCCTCAAGGCAGACGATTTGGAAGCAAACCCCTGCGTTGATTTCGATGGTTTGAGCGTCAGTTGTTCGGAAATTAATAGCAAACTACTGAACTTAACAGTTAGATAGTTATTCGAGGTTCCAACTTCACGGCAACGGGTCGTCCCCATTATACTCCGTTCCTGTGCCAGTGAATATCACACAAAATGCTCCCCACTGTCCAATGTGAAAAGTGGAATAGACAGGAGTCTCGGCAATCCAACAGCACGCACAGGTACACTGTGCATAATGCCGCCGCCAGAATGCCAACACAAAATTAATCCACGAAAACCACAGTTCATCGTCGATGGACTCGGCAGTCACCAGAAAGACCTCATTGACCCGGGTTTTCTCACATGGCTCGGTCTTTTACCGCAGGGCGACCCGCTGAAAGTGTCGCATAAAGCACGAACTCCGCAGCTTCAGCGCCGACTCCCAGGAGTCTCCTGAAAAATGCACTCGTGAACCGAAAAGGCAACTCAGTCAATTCAGCAACAGCCGGTAGCCATTGTTCCGAACATGCAGGTCACTGTACAGGACAGATGTAAAAGCATTCCCCACGAATTTCACAGCTCACAGTGTCGCCCACGCACTCACTCAGTAGCAGGGCGACGGAACCATGTACTACCAGTCCAACATGAGGAAAATGCGATTGCAAACCGTAGCTGCAAGCATAAACACGCCACAGGCCTTAACGGCTCAACGCCTAACCGCCATGTTAGTGACCGGAAGTCTCTGAACTTAACAATTGCCTAGTAAATCATGAACAGGCCTAAACAAATGCTGGGGTTGATTTCGGTTTCACGTAAAGGACATGCAATTAACTGTTTACTACTTGGAACCAGGAGCGGTATAATGTTAATGTCAAGACTTTGTTTTCTGAACTGTTAAACAGTGTTTCTTATGTTCGTTTTCTGTACTATTAAACAATGTTTCTTATGTTTGTTTTGTGTAATGTTAAACGATGTTTCTTATGTTTGTTCGTTTTCTGTAATGTTAAACAATGTTTGCTATGTTCGGTTGTTTTTCTTTCTTTCTTTTTCTTTCCTTTTGTCCTTCTTGTTCTTTCTTTCTTTCGTTCTTTTTATCTTTCTTATTTTTTTCTTTTCTGTCTCTCTCCTCCTCCCCCCCCCCCCTCTCTCTCTCTCTCTCTCTCTCTCTCTCTCTCTCTCTCTCTCCTGGGCTCTCTCTACCGGGCTCTCTCTCTCTCTCTCTCGCTCTCTCTCCCGGGCTCTCTCTCTCTCTCTCTGTCTCGCGGGCTCGCTCAATTTGGAATTGATTCTGAGATTCAAACGATCCGTTTATCTATATATCGATTCCCTCCTTGCTTCTTGTGTAAACCACTTGCTAAGATCACTTTGTGGGTAAAGTGTTCCGACATCGACGCAGTAATATTGTTCTTTGACAGTTTGTAAACTACCGTAAAACAGCACAAGCCACACGATGCCTTTGAAGTGGAATCACATTTGCTTCCGCTGTTCTAAGACACAGGAGAAATATTAGATAAACACCGCCTGTACATAAAGAAGTTCAGTGAATGCGTTATCATAAACGGCTAAATCGAGCAGGTGGACAGTTTGGTTGGGTGTTCACCGTAGGTGGGGTATTGTGCATGATTATGTAGACGTGGTCGGGGCACTTTGGGTTCGTATATATAGTGCAAAAAGACAGGTAGCTCATCATAGCCTGGAGAGATGGTCCTGCAGGGAGTGAACAGAGGTTCTGGTTGACACGCATGACTCCGAGGGAAGAAGTGACCAGAGGATCTGGTTGACACTCATGACCCCGAGGGAAGAAGTGACCAGAGGTTCTGGTTGACACTCATGACCCCGAGGGAAGAAGTGACCAGAGGTTCTGGTTGATACTCATGACTGTGAGGAAAGGCCATACGGATACATAATCAGACTGCTACTGGTTTAACTGATTCAGTGCGAAGGATAATATATCACCAAATGTGACCTTCCATATGTATAAATGGACGATATATCGCCATACTAGAGTCATCGTGTTTTTTTTTTTTTTTGCATATTCAAGAAGTTTAAAGCTCAGTGAACGGAAATTTACATTATATTACTAGTCCATTTGATTGTGCACCATTTGGTCCAAACCTACATTTTGTTTGGCACTGAATCAGTTAATAGTATTGGGACTCTTCGTTGGCTGATGAAGGTGTGGACGGAGCTCGTATGTGAATGTGCCGACTGCTTCGATGTCGGTTCTTGACTCAACTCGACTCATAAACGGCCCTTGAACTCACTGCGTTTTTATATCTTGTTTTTGTTTTTTGTTTTTTGTTTTTTGTTTTTTTATTTTGTTCCCTCCTTTTTTTTAATTAACGAAAAAAAAAATTAAAGGTATTTAGTTTTTAAAACAGTAAAACCTAGGAGCAGCGGTGGCGTGGTAGCTAGACGCATGCCTGCCGACCCGCTGGTTCATGCCTTCAAATCCGCATTGGGCAGATTCGAATCTTTATAAAATACAGTAATACTGTATGGCGCCCGTAAGCTCCCGAGGCTTATATTATGCAAAGAATAGCTACGCTTAAACATATGAAGCATGTCTTATTAGGTGATTAATGTAGACTGGGATGGGACAGACTGTCTCAGAGTGTAGAAGACTTCCGCAGCAAAATTCAACCACTTGTGACAAAGTAATGAGTAAAAACAAGACAAATAAGTCAGCTAACCAAGATGCAGTGAGTCTCCTCCCCTAGAAGAAGTAGGGCAGAATTTACGGAAAGCTGCAACAGGCCTGGATCTCCTTTAGAACTGGCACCTGGAATTTTAGAACTCTGTATGAATTAAAAAGAAAAAAAGATCGCCAGTAATTAGAAAAAATCATTTGATGAGATAAGTGTGTTGTGATTATGCGAAACACGAGAAATGAACCAGACAGGAAGCTTTTCAACACAGGTGAAACAGTGATATTCTTGAACCATACAGAGAAAGCGCCCTTGACACTGAGGGAGTGCCACCAATGCTATCTAAAGGGGTAGAGAAAGCACTAGTTAAGTGGAAGGCAATGAGTTCTAGGGTCAGAAAAACAAGCACTTAGCACGACACGAAAGAAAGTAAACATGGGGGTGATCCAGTTGTGTGCACCAAGAAATGATTAAATACATCAGTTTAGGATTAATGTTACATAAAACTTCTAAGTACTTCTGGTAATGAAAGACATATAACTTTCAACGCTCTAAGGGTGTCCTGAGTATATAGATAGGATCGGATAACACGGGTTACGCCGAGATCATGATAAAACATGACTTGGGTAATGAAATATAATAGCCAATTATTCAGAAATGTTTCCACATGGAATCAATAGTGATATGAAGTATTGTTGTTTTTTTTCATATAAAAGTATACAAAAAATAAGGTAAGTATTACTAGACCATAATATGGAATATCAAATTTGTCATGTTTGTATTAACAAGAGGTGTACCGCATCTCTACATGACATAAACATCCATCAGAAATCAAGAAACTGATAACGGCTACAGCAACCGATGTTAATAAATGCCAAGTACTGCAACAGTTTGTAAATCAGATGATTAGGGAAGACTACTGGCAGAAGATTAACATAATTTTGAATGAATCAATTTAGAAGTCTTTGGGAAAAGCGAGCGAAACCATAAAGCATGGATAACGTCTGAGACTGTTGGCAAAAATAGAAAAAGGGAAAAAAAAAGCAGTCGATTTAAACAATAGTGGATCTAGATCTAATAAAGTTACAATCAGTAACATGGGAGATGACAGAGCTCTGCTTTAAGGAACAAGTGTACTTCGACAAATAACTTTTCGGGTATAATTATTAATACAGAAGTTAGAAACCGGATAAAAACGAATAAAAAGCAATATTTAGACGACCTAGCAGTCACGGTAGAAATAGTAGCACGGAAAGGAGATCCAAGAGACCGTTGCAAAACACAAAGAAAATAGCTGGAAAGTATACCCAACCAAGTCCCTATAGACCAATTCCAAATATACCCTCCAGACGCTGAGTTTGCAGATATGCAACAGGATATCAGCTGTGAGAACCATTGAAAGATGACACTGTGAAAGCTGTCACGCAGAATAGACATAATAATGTACGAAGAAAGCTTTACCTGCTGGAAAATTGATGAGATAATACCAGCAACATCGATTTGATCAAATTATCAAATAGAGATTAATAGAAACTCACGAGTGCGAATATCTGCTCCAGAAAGCGGACGCAAAGAAAAAGAAAATTGTCATAGACTGTTTCACTGTATCTGCATTAACCATTTGACACGCTTAATGTCCTGTTGTGACAAGGATGATGTGTCTTTGGTGCATGCCATTAGTCCATAATTAGGTCCTGTAAAATTGTTAACATTGTCTCCAGCAACAGTTGCTGTTACCTTTTCGGGTGCAATGATTCTTCTTCTTCTTCTTCTGCGTTATCCGGAGAATATTTTGTTTTTTCAGACGTGATTGCGGTGTGCCTGTTTAGAGCAGAGCTGCGTTCTTGCGCCGTTAGACCGACACATCCGACGTCTGCGGGCATTTGTTGACCGGGCTAACCTTCCCGGGGTAATGATTCTATTTATTTCTCTATGTAATGTGAAAGCCGGTCTCCCTGGCCGAGGAGTTACAGCTTTCTCCGTAACCCCGAATATTCTCGTGGTTGACGTGAGCGCCCGAGAATTGGAAGCGGTTCGAGTCGTGCCAGTGACTTATGAGAGTATGGAGCCGGTCGCTCAGAAAGCAATGGCAAACTACTGAGCGTAATGTTGCCAAGAAATCAACAATCAGCTGAAAGATGCTGATGTTGGCAGCGATGTCCTGTAACGGATATGCAAAACATTAATTTAATGTAAACACTAAACGAAGGGACCGTAAATTATGTATCTGATGACTCCTTACACAATGTCATGTCAGTTTATGTTATCGTGATTTCTAGAACATTCAGTCCACGGAAAAGAATCCATGTCTGATTACTTTAACATATATCGGGGTAAAACGTGGGCGACCATAACTTAAAATACTGGTTTCTATGTGCGCGGGCCATTTCTCTCTGTCTCTGTCTCTCTGTCTCTCTGTCTCTCTGTCTCTCTGTCTCTCTCTGTCTCTCTCTCTCTTTGTCTTGCTCTCTCTCTCTCTCTCTCTCTCTCTCTTTCTCCCTCTCTCATTTTTTCTCTCTTAGGTTAAGGCATGTGTGGGTGGGTGGAAGTTGTATGTGTGGGTGGTGGGGTGTGTGTGTATTGGGGATGTATGGGTGGTTAGGGAGGTGTGTGTGTGGGTGGGGGGGGGGGGGTAGGGACATGTCAGTTGGTGGGGATGTGTGTGTATGGTTTGGGGATGTGTGAGTGGATGTGCGATGTGTGGGTTGGTGGGGGATTGTGTGCATGGGTGGGGTATATGTTGTCGATGGAGATGTGACTGGGGGATGGGTGGTTTGAGGTGTGGGTGGGGAGAGGATGTGTGGGTTAGGATGTGTATGTGGATGGGCGTGGGATGTGTGGGTTGGTGGGGGAATGTTTGTGGGTGGAGAGTGTGTTTTGGTTGGGGGATCAGGTGAGGGCAGTGTGTGTGGGTGGGGGATGTGCGGTAGGGGGATGGGTCGGTTGGTGGGGTATGTATGTGTCCCTTGGTGTGCGTGTGTGTGGGTAGGTGGGGGTGTTTATGTGTCCCTTGGTGCGCGTGTGTGTGGGTAGGTGGGGTTGTGTGGGTGGGGTGATGTATGGATAGGTGGGAGATGGGCTTCATAACATGGTAATTAGTCTTGTTTATGTTTACAACATTCATTTCACAATGTTTATTTTTCTTCCTATGTAAATGTATAATGCTCTTGATGAACGAAAGACGAGTGATTGAAAGGGCCGAATGTAAGACGGGCCTGCGCGCCCAATTTGTGACCCTAATAAAGTTGATTTGATTTGATTTGATTCTCTTGCTATCTCTATCTATTGATCTCTATTTTTCTCTCTATTATCTCTTGTTGTCTCTCTCTCTCTCTCTTTGTCTTGCTCTCTCTCTCTCTCTCTCTCTCTCTCTCTCTCTCTCTCTCTCTCTCTCTCTCTCTCTCTCTCTCTCTCTCTCATTTTTTTCTCTCTTGCTATCTATCACACACACAAACACATACATACTCACATACAAATACACGCACACACATTTTGTCACCACAAGAAGAAAAACAAAAACCTGACATTCTACAAGATCTGCTCACGAAAGAAAGATGTCTCATAAACACCATCAAGTCTCGAAAACTGCAGTAAGTTGGCAATATTAAAAGTCACAGTGTGGCTTAGAAAGCACAGTAACGGCATGCATGCTACCCTGGAGGAAGCGACAGAGGTATACCAACAAGAAGGTGGACATGAGACAGTAAAGAGACCCTGGATATGAAAAGCATGAGGAAAAGGAACTGTGGAAAGACTCGGAGCCTTACCAACGGGCTGTGTTGAGAGCGACGTATTGCAGGGGACTGGTTGTTTCATGAATATTTCAAAACTAATAATGGGATTTTCGATGCCTGTGGCTTTAGGCTTAATGAACAGCAGTTTCACAATTCTACGATATGCTGGGTTGTGGGTTCGAAATCTATCGCAGACGATTCGGGAGCAGATCGCTTAGCGGTGTTTTTGACGGTTTAAGACTCAGTCGTCCAGAAAGCAATGATAAACTATTGGACATAAGATTGCATAGTAAATCACAAGCAATCACTAAATGATTGCAACTTCGTGTCAAAAGACACACAACTAATGTGTAGTGAATTTGCTATTAAAATGGAGGTAATCAAACGAACAAACTATTTATTTTCAAATGTTTAAGAATTGGGCATGCAGGCCCGCCTGACATTCTGCCAAGAGGTAATCAAGAGGTAAGCAACTATAAATTACGAAGCTTGCATGAAGAGACAGACGATCTGTAAGCCTTTCAGACAGTGCCGCCTGAGCGAGATAGAACTTGTTGCCGATCTATTGAAGTCAAATTTCAGTGTAGTCGGAGCGTCTTTGAATTACTGAATTTCAAGATCCTAAGGTCATTCCCAAGTAAATCCAAAGTCCAAGTGCTCAATGAATGTATACACATACAGATACAATCTAACTTCCATCCTGGACGAAAGATCAGCATCGAATTTCATCAGTATGTTTGAAAACCACTTTTCCAACCTGAAGCCCACTTAGGCACCTGAAAGCCACTTATCCATCGTTTGCCGTGACATAAAAATACTGCAGTTGAACGATGACACGTGAAAGACGTTGGATCGACAACGAGAGATTAATATTTGAGGAGGAAATAAAATGTTGGCTCAAAGTAAATCTGTGTCAGCTCTAAAATCGGTTTATACCCTGGCAAGTTTTTAGTTGCATTTAAGATGGTTGTTTTGTTACAGTTCCGGTTTATATAGGGGGCATATTAAAGTTTTAAGTATCTATTTATATCTTGAAAGTTGTCAGGAGTGCTCTTATCCTGGAGTTCATTCCACTTTCGGTGGCAAATCCGTTAGAGTTAGTATCATATCAACCTATATTATCAATCAATCATGTGCCATGCCATGCCTGAAAGTGTGGGCGATCATGGCTCGCCATTTCATTTGCATTTTTCTCAGAAACAACATTTCTGCACCATCAGATGTTTTTCAGCTTGACTGCTCATTGCCCAAGTTTCACATCCATACAAAAGAACAGGCTCTATGTATCCCCTCAACACTATTTTTCTCGTTTCAGTTGAAATCTTTTTATTGATCAGAATGTTTTTCATCTTGCTAAAGGCTACCTTCGCCATGGCGATTCTTGTTCTAATCTCTTCAAGGCATATCCCATCAGATGGTATGACTATTCAGATATAATTGTACCCATTCACTTGTTGAAGAATATTTCCATTTACTTGTATATTACATTGTGGTACTTCTTCCTTCCTAGTGACAACCACAACCTGTGTCTTTTTACAATTTAATTCCAACCCCAGTTGCTCACTGTGTACAACAACCGTATCTACTAATTGTTGCAGATCCTGCGCATTGTCTGCAATCAATACTGCATCATCTGCATATCTAATGTTATTGATGTTTCGTCCTCCAATGCTGATTCCATTTACATCTTCTACATTCCTGAAAATATTTTCACTGTATAGGTAAAAACATTTACCTATATTATACTTTATTACTTTAATCGGTTTGGTTAGATCATCATCCAGTGCCTTGCTGGCTGCCGTAGGCCATTATGCCAATCCACAAATTACGATCTCCGACGTCATGGATCAATTCGTGTATTGTCACCCTTCAGAGCCATAACACAAGACTGTCAAGAATCTTCTCACGCTGTCTTCCTTTATTTCTCTTTCCATAAATCTTTCCGGTTGTTACAACATGTTCCAGTTTTTATCTTCTCATAATGAGGCCAACAATAATGATGCTTTTTTTTTTCTGATGTGTGATAAGTTGTCTTTGCGACTTAGCTCCATCAAAATGTCCTAATTGCTCATTTTAATTGTCAAATTAATTGTTGGCATACTTCTATAAAACCACATCTCCAGGGCCTATATGGATTTTTTCCGCAAGTTTACTAATTGTCCAGGATTCGCAGCCGTATGTTGAAATTGGTTCTTGTAACATGCAAGAATTATTTTTCTAACTTATTGTACAAAATATTCTTCGTTTGATAGAATACAGTTTTTGCTTGTCCTATTCTGTTTTTGTTTTGTTTTTTAATCTCTGTGATTCATCTTCCATACGATGTTATCCATGTGCTCAGATATCTTAATCTCTGCATTTGCCCCATAATAACGTTATTTACTTTAATTTCATATTTAGGCACAATCTGTTTCTTTGATATTACCATGACTGTTATCTTTATATTAGTCAAGCTAAGGCCCAGATTTTATTTTCTACAACCACTGTATCTATTACTGCCTGCAGTTCCTTCTAACTTGTTGCTATCAAGACGATGCCATCAGCATAACCTAAGTTATTTATATTATGTCCATAAACAAGGATCCCTGATATATTCTCTGTAGATCATTTGTTCACTGTACAATGAGAACAAATCAGGAGACATTACACAATCTTGTCTGACGCCCTTCTTTATACACTGAAATATTCAAACCAAGTTGTTGATTCTTATGGCTGCTGCTTGCTGCCAATATATGTTCTTTATTATTCGCAGGTAATTGCCGTCAATGTTCAGTTGCGTTAGTTATTGTATGATTTCCTCATGTTTCACAATGTCAAATGCTTTTGTGTTGTCTATGAAACATAAGTACAGGTCTGTTTTTACTTCTATAGCTATTTCTAATAGTATCCTAAAAATATATACAGCGTTGTTAGATAGGTTACATTGGTTAAATAGAGTTTTCAGATGTAATTGAGTTGAATGCATTCTCTGTCGACTTATGTCAATCAAATGGTTCCGTATCACTACTGCCTCCTATTATTCACTTTACATTCATCTTGTCACTTAAAAACATGTCCACGTTTTTGTCGTATTTGTAGAACTGGTTACGCGCACCAAAAGATGACAGTCCACATTATGTAGCCATGTAATACAAAGGGACAAACTGCAGTATCTTGTGCCAACGAGAAACCTGGAGGTACACCAGTCTCAGAAGGGAAGGGAGTCTCCGTGGGAAGTTCTTATGCCACATTCCTCGCGCTCCGAAAGTTGTGGGTTCGATTCCCGATCGCATCACTCAGTTCACGTGGGTGTCGTCGCTGGAGCTACGAAATTCGTGCAGTTTGCAACGCTTTTGGCTGGTCTTTCCTGTGGAAAGAGACCGGCCGTATGGGATAAAACCCGGTGCAGTGGATACTCTAGCACAGTGGTTTTCTACCCGTGGGGAATATTTAGGGTTTCCGGGGGTGATTGGGGGGGGGGGGGGGGGGAATTAAGATTATTTCAAGATCACGTTGATACAAGAACCAATTTCTTGATATTGTTTTTCCCTCCATATTTTCCAGTTCTGTACTTCTCACCCTTATGAAATTCATTTTATAACGTAAGTAAACATACAAATTATGTTTTATGTAGACATCTAGACATGTTCTAGTATGTGTTATTACATTTAGCTTCCAGTTTTACGTATACTGTGTATGGGCAGGGGGAATTTAAATGAAGGGAATACGAAAGGGGGGGGTGGGGATGACGTTCTGAAAATATGGTGAAGGGGTGCATGAGCCAAAAAGAGGTTGAGAACCACTGCTCTAGCATGTTAAACCATCTTTGTTTGGCAGAACACGAGACAGAAGGCTTCGGACAGAAATGAAAACCACGGCCATATCACCAGGACTATAAGAAATAGCAGAACAAGAAGTCATGTTTGTATATCTACCAGGGACATTTCTGGAAAGTTAAGGCTGTGGCGTGCAATTAACCATATTACCCATGGAGTGCCTAGCACTATATATCCATTACACCTTAAGGCGTGTAAAGTGATAAACACAAGGGTATCAATTTCATTGCAACGGATTCTTGTCCATATAGCCCAATTTTCTTCCCTTAAAGCGGCCTGCTTTGAGATGACTACTCCCGGGAGTTTCAGAAAATAATTGCACCAGTGAATCGAATGAGTAGTCGAAAACGACCCCACGACCTTTGTAGCGCTAAGCAAAAGGTTTTACCACTTCGTAACAGAGACTTACAAGAGGGCGTACATGCTGGTGTGGTGGGAAACGAGCAGGCGGACAGATTGGCTGGGGCTGCATCACTTGGTGGGGTATTGGTGAATGATAAGGCAGATGTGGTCGGGGCCGTTTGGGATAATGCGTATAGTGCAGAAGAACAGTTCGACAAACACGGCTTGCAGAGAATGTTGCTGCAGGGAGTGACTAGATTATCTGACCGAGATTCAGAACTCCAAGGAAAGGTCAGGCGGTCACGAAATCTGATTGCCACTGGTGCTATTAGTATTGGGACTCTTCGCTAGCCGTTGCAGATGGACGTGAGACTACGTAACCACGTGCAGGACGTGACGATTTCTTAAGTGAGCCCTGTACTAGAGCATCTTGTGGCGGCTTTGCGAGTATGGACAGGGAGAATATGAAATACACATGATCTGCCGTAGATGAAACAATGACGATAACTTCACATCTAAGAGGAGAATGGAACGCCTTGGTTAACCATGTCAATAAACGCCCGCTGATGTCCGTTGGGTCGGCGGACGGGCGCAAACATCGCAGCTCTACTGTAAGCAAGCAAATTGCAATTACGTACAAAATAAATGTATCGAACGAACGACGAAGATAAAGACACATATACGCCTAATAAATACAAATTGATTTTCTTAACCGATAATATATATTAGCAACGCTTTTACAATAGCCGATGAAAACCGACCGTTTATTTGACATGTTTTCTGTTTTGTTTTTATGTTCATGTGTGCCCATTTCATCATGTTTTAATATTTCTAATTGTTGGTAATTACTTTAGTGTTCAGTTAGTCTTGCCGTCCATAGTCCATGATGATAACATTTTTGCTGCAAACTCTGTGCCCTTTGGTTTACAGTGCACGATGCTTTAGATGCATAGCCTAATATAATCATACAGAATAATTAACTAATTATTGCTAGTGTTCGTTTGTATGTATGTATGTATGTATGCATAGAAAGCGTGTCATCTAGTGTAACCATTATCGCAGTGGTTCTCAAGTGATGGGGAATTCCCCTAATCCTGCCAGAAAGGGGAAAAGGGGGGGGGGGGGGGGGGGGGGGTAATTAGGGTTATTTAAAGATCGCGTTAATACAAGAACCGATTACTTGATATTGTTTTTCCTCCCATACTTTACAGTTCTGTATTTCTCGCCCTTCTGAAATTTGTTTAATAACGTAAGTAGACCAGCAAATCACGTTTTATGTAGACGTCTAGACTTGCTCTAGTATGTGTTATTAAATTTAGCTTCCATTTTTATGTATACTCGGTAAGAGCGGGGGAGATATGGCGAAATGTATATGGAGGAATTGCGAAAGGGGGAGGGGGAATGACGTTCTAAACATATGGTGAAGCAGTTCATGGGCCAAAAAAGATTGAGAACCACTACATTAGGGGCTGTTAATGTCTGTGATGAGGACTGTTGGACGATGATTTGATGCCTGCATTCATTGTTCGCTAAGAGAGAGAAAGCCTGGCAACTCATTCACAGGCGAAGAACAAGAAGAAGACGACGATATAGAAGGCCTTGTACTTCCGACAGTTGTGTTTTCTCTCGCTGAAACAAATTATTCGAGGAACTGTTACTATAGAGATAATGTTTGCAACTATTCAAATTAACTCTCTTCTTGAAAATATTTTTTTTTAAATTGTCTCAAAGCAGTTTCCTGCCATGAGACTGTGATGTAATATCGCCATCACATGTTGTAGCTCATAGAGCTAGGCGAAATAGATCCGTATCTTTCTTTCACTTTGGCAAACGCCGAGCCCAGGCGAGGAATCCACGTACAACCAAGCTCATGGCGTTACCAGCGGAGTTAATGAAGTTATCACCCGTTGGTAAATTGGTAAATTGTTTCACATTGTCCGTCAGATCTAACATTTAATGGGTGGGTGGAAAGGTGAATGGACAAACGGACCGACTGACCGACCGACTGACTGACTGACCGACCGACCGAAAGACAGGCGGTCGGACGAACGGACGGACGGACGCACGGACGGACAGACAAGCAGACAGACAGACAGACAGACAGACAGACAGACAGACAGACAGACAGGCAGGCAGGCAGGCAGACAGGCAGGCAGACAGGCAGGCAGACAGACAGCAGACAGACAGACAGACAGACAGACAGACAGACAGACAGACAGACAGACACGCAGGCAGGCAGGTAGATCCATGTTAAAATGCTTGCAGTGTTGGTATAGATTGCTGTTGCCGTGACAACGTTTATAAGTCCCCCATTGCAACCGTCCATGTTATAATGTTTGCTGTAGTTTGGTTATTATAACTTAAGTTTCTCTCTCTCTCGTGAACATATAAAGAATTACCTACAAGTAGAATCCACTCCTGAACGTTTAAGTCCCTAATGATCTTTTACGATACTTGCCAAAACACAAATATCTCAGAGTTAGGCCTACATTATTTTCCCATTAGCTTAATGGCTTAAGTTAAGCCCAAATAGAATTAAGATGTAAAAAAAAAAAAAAAAGAGAGAGAGAGAGAGAGAGAGAGAGAGAGAGAGAGAAGAGAGAGAGAGAGAGAGAGAGAGAGAGAGAGAGAGAGAGAGAGAGAGAGAGAGAGAGAGAGAGAAGAAGTTATTCGTATAAAAAACAAGACAGTCCACATTCTTTCAAGATGAGAAGAGAAAGCTGAATTATGTCGTCACCGCGGGAAGGTTGGAGAGGAGGAGAGTCAGGGTGAAGCCAAGAGATATGTTGGATAGTCAACATCTTGACATGGAGAAACATCACTATCATCATCAAATGTCATGCCGATAAGCGTGAGATGTCGTTTCGCCATCTCACACGATCACCATAGTTGTTGATTTGTTGATTGGGGGAGAGGGGGGGGGGGGAGGGTGGGAGAGAGAGAGAGAGAGAGAGAGAGAGATTACGATTCCTTAAAAAAAGGTCTCGAGTGTCTTTCGTACCGGATCTTTTATGTATTGCAATGATTTATGGAATACCTTCAATAAATGCAAGAATTCTGAAGTAAATATCATAATGCGTGACTTCAACGCTAAAGTTGGAAATCAACAGGACGGATTCGTAGTAGGCAAATATGGGCTAGGGGAGAAGAATGAAAGAAGTTGCAGATATGTACAGTGGGCAAAAGAGCATGATATAATTATTTGAAAACCTGGTATCTACATCTCCCTAGGAGATTATGGACATTGAGGAGTCCTTATCAAAAGATCAGAAATCAGAGGGATTACATTCTCATCAACAGAAGATTTCAAAATACCTTAAAAGTCGCAAAAGCTATACCACGCGTAGAATGCTACAGCGACCATAGATTAATCATAAGCAATACACATATACAATTAATGTCAACTATACACCAAGAAACACACAATTTGATCTACGGGCACTGAAGAGTGAGGAGATAACAGTTAAATTCAACGTAGAGGTAAAGAACAGATTTGATTCATTGTCCGATATGGAAATATTATTTCAAGATGTCAGCGACCAATGGGAAACATTAAGGAAATCAGTCAACCAAGCTGCAGAAATAACCATCCCAAATATAAAAAAGATAATGTGACGCAAGAAATGGATGAAGGAAGGCATCTTAAAACTCATTGAATTATAAGAAATAGCAAACATAACCAGGAAAAATATGAAGAAACTACATGAAACTTAGGAAACTGCAAAGAAGCAAAAGAAACATGGCTGGAGGACAATTGCAAAGAAATTGAATACCAACACAACACCCGGAATACCAAATTAATGCCCACAAGAATTAATGGCATCACTAACAAAAGAACACATACATCAACGGGTTGCCTAAAACCAAAGATGGCAAAATCATAATAGATAATAATAAGATTTTACATGCGTGGTCATATTATGCAAACGACCTTTATGATGATAAAAGAGAAGAACAGTATGATATTCGGAATAATAATGAAAGACCATCAATTTTGAAGATGGAAGGCCAGAATGCTCTTAACCATATGAAAACTGGCATGACCCTCGGTCCAGATAACATTACAACAGAAATGGTCAATGCCTTAGAAGAACATGGAATAGACCAAGTCACCAGACTGCTGAACGCAATATATGATACAACAGATACACCTCCTGAATTATGTAATTCTTTATTTACTGCAATCCTGAAGAAATCAGGAGCCTTGGAATATGATCAACGTCGAATAATTAGTATAATGAGCCACATCACGAAGATATTGCTAAGAATTATCATGCAAAGAGCTAGAAACAAAATACAACCTGAAATAGGAGAAGAACAATGTGGTTTGTAGAAGGCATGGGTACAGTAAATTCTGTGTATATACTGAGAACAGTAATCGAATGTTCCGTAAAAGTAAACAGACATACACCTTTGCCTTATTTACTACACAAAGGCTTTTGATAAAGTAAGACATGTCAACATGATAGAGTTGCTTGCAGATATACAAATTGATGGGAAAGAACTTAGACTTGAAAAAAAAACCAACATATATAGGAAACAACAAGCGTCCCTAGGAAGAACGAAATAACACGATATAGCCAAAAATGGGAATATTCTTAAGCAAGTGAATCGGTAAAATTATCTCGGAACAGTCATAATAGATTAGAACAAGAATTACCATGGCGAAGGTAGCCGTTTGCAAGATGGAAAAACATACTGACCAATAAAAAGATGTCATTTGCAACGAGAAAAAGAGTGTTGAGGCGCTACATAGAACCTGTGCTTGTGTGTGGATATGAAACATGGGCAATGAGCATACAGGCTGAAAAACATCTGATGGCTGTAGAAATGTGGTTTCTGAGGACAGTGGAAATAATACCATGGACAGACAGAAAAACAAATGACCAAGTCCTACAAGAAACAAATGGAAATCGTAAACTGATTAGAGAAATTAGATGTAGACAGTCAACATTTTTTTTTTTTGGAGAACTTGGTGACAACTGGCAAGATTGAGGGTAACAGAACAATAGGACGGCAGGGAAGTAAATAACATCCACTTGGAGAAGACTGTAGTTATGTACCAGTCAGCTCCAGGGAATAATCACACAGACTATCAAGGTGAATGGTCATAGACTAAGTGTTGTGGACAAATTCACCTATCTTGGCAGCACTGTGTCACAAGCTGCCATAATTGATGACGAAGTGAATGCAAGAATCTCCAAGGCCAGCGCGGCCTTTGGCAGACTGTACAAGAATGTATGGGACAGAAATTGAATAAGCCTGCAAACAAAGCTGACAGTCTACAGAGTAGTTGTATTATCCACACTGCTATATGCTTGTGAAACCTGGACAGTTTATCAGCGACACGCTAGCAAATTACACCACTTCCACACAGTCTGCCTTAGGAAGCTATTGAAGATTAAATGGCAAGACAAGATCTCAGACACTGAAGTTCTATAAAGAGCGTCCATGCCCAGTATCCACACTATACTCATGAAGAATCAGATTCACAGGGCTAGTCACTTAAATCGCATGCTAGATCACAGGCTCCCTAAACGAAATTTATTTTTACGGCGAGCTGCGTTGTGGTAAACGCTCCCAATGCGGTCATAGGAAACGCTTTAAAGACACTCTGAAAATCTCACTCAAAGCTTTTGGAATTCATCTTGACATCTGGAAGACTGCTGCCAAAGACCGAAAATTCGTGGCGTACATCATTACGCAAGGGTGCAGTTACTTGTGAAGCAACCAGGACTGCAAGAGCTGTGAAGAAAAGGCCGGACAGAAAAACCACTACAGGAAATCCTCCTCCTGTTATGTCAAGCTATCTTTGCCCATATTGTCAAGGAACATTTCGAGCCAAAACTGGCCTTACCAGCCATCTTAGAACTCACAGCTACATACTTTCAACCTCACTGGATGAAATGAATGGTCATCATCATTCTTAATGGACAAACAGCAACAATTTACTCCAGAGGAAAGGTAACACCAATACATCTGGAGCAAGACCAGGTGCAGAAGCTGCCGGATCAGCAAAGCAATGCCTGTCGAATCTTCTATCTTAGATCAGTTGCTTACCAAGGCTTAGGGCCTGGTCTGCCCTGCCAATGGCATTAGATTGCATTTCCTAACAAGACCATTGATCTGATCCAAAAGTATGGCGATCGCGTGGGATCGCGATCCATAACTTCCAACGATTATTGGGTAACAAAATGTCCTTTCACGGGTAGTAAAACCAATCAAGGATATCTTGAAAGAAGACTACTGGCTTTAGATGAAGGCAGTCCCCATTCTTTCGACTTGTCATGAGAAGTTGAAGTGTGTCTTCGCAACGGGAAAGTTGGATGGGAGGAGAAGAAAGAGGAGACAAAGAGAGAAGATGTTGGACAGTGGATATCATGGCATGAGGGAACATCAGTATCGGAAATGATTGACAGTATACCAGACAGACAGCTGGACACTTATGATTACCAAAGCCACACAGTATGAATTATTAAAAAAGACGTCTTGCTCATCATTCAGTTGTTAAGCTGCCCACATGTGCCGTAAATATATGGCCCTGCCTTGGCGTCTTGCAGTTCTTTGATATTCCTTTTACTAGACGTTCTTGAGATTCCTGGCACAATTTTGCAGAAACAACATCTCTGTGACTTTCGATTTCTTCGTCATCAACATGTGCCATGCCGATAAGACTTGGCGGTCATGTTAAGCCTGGGCGGTCATGTTTAGCCAACTCACACGATCACTAGAGTAGTGGATCTGCTTCGTGTTCTTGTCTTGACCGTGCTAAGTGGCCCAGCCATCCAGATATGCATTTATCTACCTTCTCCGTGTTCTTGTTCCCTCAATCTTGCCAGTTGTCACCAGGTTCTATAGTTTGTTTCTTCTCATAACGTATCCAATAACGTCTGACTGTCTACGTCATATTTATCTAATTAGTGTCCGCTTTTCATTTGTTTCTTGTAGGACATGCTCATTGGTTTTTCTATACGTCCATGGTATTGTTTGCATGTTCCTGAGAAACCACATTTCCACTGCCATTAAATATTTTTCAGCTTGTGTGCTCATCGTGTACGTTTCACATTTATACTTGTACAAACATACAGGTTCTTACTACTCTGTTTATTCAGTATCCATGATATACAGGCACACAGTAGTATAAACAGCATATAAGTACAGTACAAAGAAGTAAACGACCTTGTTCAACGCCTTGAGTCTTTATAGATATATATTGTTCGCGTCACATGTTAATGGATTAATTGGAGCTCGATAAGTGACGTGGTCAAAATCACATCGGCTATATTTACTTCCCAGACAATGTTACGGTATACATTTTAGTCCAAACAAATCTCATCTGGTGGGGTCACAAACCCACAGGCTCAACAGGCAAGCGAGCTAGCCACCAAGCTACAGATGCTCCCATGGCCAGTATATGCCGTCCTAACACTTGTTTATCTTGTTATAGGCAATAGATTTTGTAGAATAGGCAAAAGATTTAGGACTGCAAGAGCTGTGAAGAAAAGACAGAACAGAAAAACCACTGCAGAAAATCTTCCTCCAGAAACATCAAGCATTCTTTGTCCACATTGTCAAAGAACATTTCGAGCCAAAATAAGCTTTATCAGCCATCTTAGAACTCACGTTTCCATACCTTCAACCCCACTGGATGAAATGAATGGTCATCATCATTCTTGATAGACAAACAACAACAAAAGATTTTGTATTTGTGTCTCAAAATAAATTTGTTATAGGAAACTCTCCTTTGTAATTGCGTATTTCAGAGGAATAAACTATTACCGGTTTGCCTTCCTGTTTATTCCAACGCGCATACCTAACAGAATGTTGACAGATAACGCAAAGATATGTGTATACTTGCCCTCTTTTCCCTTCTCATATCGATATACCTGTAAGTATTACCTGGGATAAACACATTCCTTCATACGAAGGACACCACTGGGTTACATACGTCATACAACTTAATATGCGTTGATTTCCATGGTTCATGGCGTTTTCAGAATCAGTCATCTAACATCGACGTTACATCACTCGAGCCATGCCCATGCATGCTCCCTCTTCTACATAATCATATCAAAACATATGAGGTCAGCATGACCGAATGGATAAGAACGCTTGTTCCTAAACATCCGGTGTGCTGATGCTGAAGTTAGGGGTACAGCCCCTACACCGGACAGTTGGACTAAAATGTTGACCTCTCGTGCTTGACTTACAAGTACTTCTGAAATCGGAGTGGGTTCACCTGATGGCGAGGGACACTGGTAATAGTGGAACTAAACAACACGCACAAATCAGTCCAGTGCACTGGAAGTAGTGGCACCCGTATGGACTACACCTGAGTTCAAAGAGAGACAACGCAAAACAAAAATAAAATGGCCTGCTTGATGTGCACGTCCCCTCCTCTTCTTCTGTCATGTCCTTTCCGCTTGTGTCGAATTGGATTTCTGATTCCATGAGACGTAACTGCTATAATCGTCATCGATTTGTGCTTTCTCATAACACAGGCAATCAGGTAGAGACAGTATAATACCTCACTTGCTCAATCTCTGAGTTTCCCCTGGAGGTGCCGCGAAGGATAGCCAATGCTTCCATTCATTTCCACTAATATCAAACGTGGGCAGGAGGTAGAATGTTTATATTTTGGAACACACTTCTGTAATATTTCATACAATGTATTTACAACAGTGTAACTACCCTCTGGATATTTGGTTACGGTTTGTTGACAATGAAATATCTAAATCATGCTGGGGAGACTTACGAACCTAACCTTATCTCAGTCATTCTGTACACAGTGTGCTGAATTTTGGCCTGGTTATATTTTAACATGCATCTACACAGATGCATCGGTTGTACACACCACAGGTTTCTGCCCTTAGGGGAAGGAGACAGGAGCAACTCAGTCGTGGTGAACATGTTACTTTGATTCGCTGGGCTGGTCACCTGACCCACTTGCCAGATCACAGGCTCCCTAAACGAATTGATTTTTGGTGAGCTGCGCTGTGGTAAACGCTCCCAAGGCTATCAGAGGAAACACTTTAAAGACACTCTGAAGATATCGTTCAAAGCTTTAGGAGTTCATCACGACACTTGGGAGACTGCTGTGAAAGACCGAAATTCATGGCGTGCATCATTACGCAGGAATGTAGTTGCAAACAGGACTGCATGATCTGTGGGGAAAAAAAGACTGGACAAAAAAGCCACCACAGGAGATCCTCCTCCAGGAAAGTCTGGCATTCTGTGCTCACATTCTCAACGAATATTTCGAGCCAAATTAAGCGTTACCAGCCATATTAGAATTCACGGCCCCAAACTGTTAAACCCACTGAATTAAATGAGTGCCATTATCATTCTTGATGGACAAACACCACTTTGGTACCATGTCGGGAAAAATCTCTATACACCTCTCATTCCGATAGATGCAACCTTCCGGACAGACATGATCATATCATCAACGCCAGTGGCATGGACTATAAGAGTCAGAAATACCCGCGTATTTACAGTATAATCCGGAAATTCCTGCTCTCTATATCGCATATAGGCAAGGGGGAACATAGGTATGAGAAATTAATGTTAGCACTCGAGCCAGAAGGCTGTGGACAGACATGATCACCAACGCCACGTGGCATGGACTATAAGAATCAGAAATCTCTGCGTATTTACAGTACAACCCGAAAATTCCTGACACACCTGCTCTCTATATCGTATACTCCCACCCAGGATAAGATGAGGAGACATAGCTAATATGAACAGTAATTCAGGGATTCTAAAACTGCTTCGGATTGTACACAGAGTTATTCCTTGCTGCTAACTTTAGTTAGTTAGTCGTTAGTTGCAATTCCAACTTCACGACAAAGAATCGCCCCAATATACTCCGTTCCTGTGTCAGTGAATATCACACAATATGCTCCCTAACTTTAGTTATCTTAGAAACGACAATTTAGCATTTGCACTGTTTATTACGGCTGGTGAATTAGAGGATAGTGTTACTAAGTTTCCCAATTACTTGGCACAGCGGGTCGAGGGTTCCAAATCAGGCTGTAGTGATTTGGATGCAGATCTTGTATGTTAATGTCAATGGTATGAGACGACCGCTGCACAGAAAGCAACGGCAAATGACTGAACTAACACTGCCTCGTCAATCACCGAACTAACACTGCCTCGTCAATCACTGGACTAACACTGCCTCGTCAATCACTGAACTAACACTGCCTCGTCAATCATTGAACTAACACTGCCTCGTCAATCACTGAACTAACACTGCCTCGTCAATCACTGAACTAACACTGCCTCGTCAATCACTGAACTAACACTGCCTCGACAATCACTGAACTAACACTGCCTCGTCAATCACTGAACTAACACTGCCTCGTCAATCACTGAACTAACACTGCCTCGTCAATCACTGAACTAACACTGCCTCGTCAATCACTGAACTAACACTGCCTCGTCAATCACTGAACTAACACTGCCTCGTCAATCACTGAACTAACACTGCCTCGTCAATCACTGAACTAACACTGCCTCGTCAATCACTGAACTAACACTGCCTCGTCAATCACTGAACTAACACTGCCTCGTCAATCACTGAACTAACACTGCCTCGTCAATCACTGGACTAACACTGCCTCGTCAATCACTGAACTAACACTGCCTCGTCAATCACTGAACTAACACTGCCTCGTCAATCACTGAACTAACACTGCCTCGACAATCACTGAACTAACACTGCCTCGTCAATCACTGAACTAACACTGCCTCGACAATCACTAAACTAACACTGCCTCGTCAATCACTGAACTAACACTGTCTCGTCGTCAATCACTGAACTAACACTGCCTCGTCAATCACTGAACTAACACTGCCTCGTCAATCACTGAACTAACACTGCCTCGTCAATCACTGAACTAACACTGCCTCGTCAATCACTGAACTAACACTGCCTCGTCAATCACAAACTGCCATCAAATGCCGGGGCTTATTGCAACGTCCTGTTAATGATATACCACTAACTGTTTTCAACAGCTTGTTAATGTGGACTGAAGAATATAAATATAGAAGACGTACAGGCCTTTATTGTCTCTCTGTCTGTCTATCTGTCTGTCCAATCTGTCTGCCTATCTATCCATCTACCTACCAACTTAACTAGCCAACTACTTCACTACCTGCTTACATGTCTGTCTGTCTGTCTGTCTGTATGTCCATCTATCCATCCGTCCATAGATAGAGATCCAGTAGCCATAGAGAACGAAAGAATTGAAGCCAGATTAGCCGAAGTATATCTAGGACGGAAAGACAAGATCAAGAGGTGGTCAGGATTCAGTCTGCCAGAGTATGCATCAGAGGCTCCCGACAGAAACTATTGGACATCCAACAATAATCCAGAAAGTGATACCGGTTAATAATGAGTTGTATTTTCAGTGAAGAAATTAAGTTGGAGATCTTGGTGAAAACTTGCAAGATTGAGACGTAAAGAACAATGAGAAAGCAGAGAAGTAGATACCTGGATGGCTTGGCCACGTTTTATGGTCGGGACAGAAACACAGAGCTGATTCACAAATCTGGTGATCGCGTGAGATAGCGAAACATGACCGACAACGCTTATCGGCATGGCACATGATGATGATGATGATGATGATGATGATGATGATGATGATGATGATGATGATGATGATGATGATGATGATGATGATGATGATGACTTTCATATGCTGGACTGCTGGTCTGGTGGTCATGTATTTGAGGCAAAATGCTTATACAAGTGGATAATTTTAAATACCTTCTGATAATTATGATCTCGGATGGAATATGCACGACAGAGATTAAGAACATAATAGGGCAAGCAAAATCTGCATTTCATAAAATGAAAAGTATCTTATGCAATGCGTCACTGTAATTTTATGTAAGGAAGAGAGTGCTGAAGTGCTATATAGAACATGTTTGCTGTATGACAGTGATTCTTGGAATGTAAATGAACAAATTAGGAAGAATTTGGAAGCAACGGATATGTGGTTCCTGAGACGAATGTTGCGAATTCCGTTACTGCCAGAGAAACTAACGACGATTGTCTGAAAGAGACTAATGAAACTAGAACATTATATACAGAAATGAGAAAGAGACAAAGGCTTTCTTTGGTCATGTGATGAGAAAAGAGGCATTGGAGAACAACCGGAAAGATTAAGCGGAAGAAAGGCAGTGGCAGACCAAGAGAAATGATGCTGGATGGACTGAGATGATGGCATGGGGAAATATCTTCAGCAGAGTTAAACCAGAACACCAAGGACCGCGATCAGTCGACAGACATGAACTCCTACGCCATATGGAAGGGTACTTGATGATGATGATGATGATGATGATGATGATGATGATAATGATGATGATGATGATGATGATGATGATGATGATAATGATGTTGATGATGATCTCGAAGAAGGAACCTACTTTTAGTCATTGAAGTGTTAGGGCCTTCATATTTTGTAGCTTTGAATGCACGGATGAATAGTAAGCAATATGTTCCTCTATCAGCGGACGAGGAAAGCAAATCCGCCACAAAAACAAAGCTGGGCTTAGCCTACAGTAAGAGTCACTGCTCAAGCCAGTTTATTCCACAAGTTTCCTGTAGATGCCGCAATTTTAAAAAGAAATGTGGTCCTAGTGTTCTGATTTTCCTGAACAGATTACAGTGTTTATGCAAGTCCCAAACACACGCAGCAGAATCACGTATATCGCATTGTAGAAGGGCGGTAATACGAAATGAGCAGACGTAACACCCCACCCTCATGTCCAGGTTATCAATGTGACCTGTCTATCCGCACGGTGATTGCTTTGTGTTTCGGCGACGCGCGGCTGGTTGCAGGCAGTAATGCGGTTAAAGTAATGAAAGCGCACTGGTGTGTTAATTGGGGAAGCAAAGAATAGTAACGCGGTAAATTACGATGCACGGCGTTTGTGGGTGATTAAGGAGGGTTGGATTAGGAATGGCTATCCCATCCCGTATAAAATGTTTTTAAAAAATTCGAAAACTTTAGCTGTAAACTCCAACCAACAATGAACAAGTATAATGAACAATTTACGTTCAGTATTTTGCATTGCTTTCTTAACGACAGACGTTGAAAATCAACGCAACGTTTCCAAATCGCCTGCAGAAAATTTCGAAGGCCGTTCACGGGATTGCAAATCGCGTTTCTACTCCCTCGTTATAGAAGGCGTATAAAGAAAAGGGAACATAAAGAGCCCAGCACAACAAGATGAAATGAAGATCTTCGAGAAGAAGTATGATCCTACAGCGAGAGAGCTGCAAGGAGGCTGGATCATCGACCCACCCCCTTTTCTCTAGGGACATCTCTAGAACTGGAAGATGGACTTGGAATATTGTGTGAATTCGGAAAGGAAGCAAATAGTTGGTGATATAAAATATTACAAGATTAGCCATTTGGAATAATGCAAAACAAGATGGAATGGAGCAGGATACAATCTTCTAAACACTGGCGAAACAGTGTTATTTTCGGATTATAGTGAGGACATTGCCACGGACAGTGAAAGAATGGCCCTTCTGTTGTCTAATGAGGCAGAGAAATGGACTAATTTAGCGGTGAGCAGTGAGTTCTAGACAAATACAATGTAAAAGCAACATTTAGAACAAGATAAAAAGAAAGCAAACACTAATGTGATCCAACGTTGCCCCATAATCATCAAGAAAGTATCGACTATGTTAGAAGAATACACCAATAAAATAGATAAACTATTATCTAGAGGTAGTGATATGAAGTTTTAAACTGTTTAAATAATGACACAAAACGTTTTCCGAAGTCTTAAAAACAGTACGAAAATAGTTTAAATAGGATTAACAGTTATGGTTATACAGGTTGTTTGTTAAATTTCACCACACTTTCTATGTAGAACACATGTGAAACATGAAATACATGCCGTCATCTAAAAATGTGCTCCACAGTTCATCGTGAAGCAATATGGAGCAAATGGTTGTCGTCTGCTGGGGTAATTCTTTGCACTCCAAACAGAACGGTATCGTCAGCAAAAGAAAGAATTTTTCACATTTATTCTACATACAAAATGTATTGAGACATTTTTCAAACATCCTGTAGTATATACATTATCAGAAAATGACACCAAAATGTGTTTGTAAAATAAGAAGGCACCAAGAAGATTTATTGGATATTGTGTGTCTTGTACTACTAGAAAATGACACAAACAACAATAGGTTTTCAAGATATACAAAGAAAACAGTTACAATATTTGTAAGAGCTACGAATGTAGTGTGGGAAATAAAAACAAAGGTGTTTTCAAATATAAAATACGCCAAGAAAATACAACAGTGTAGTGCTGATATAAAAATTGCCGGTCAACTAGTAGGACGGGACAAGGTCACCTCGTGACGTAAGCAGAGACACATTCATATATTATCAGGGACAGAGAACGGTGGACACAGTGGGTTGATGCACTCTTGACAGGGAACATGTCTTTAACACTTTTTGCATACAGTCTAGTCAGTGATAACTGCTCGTTATTTGAATTAATATAAAAGAAAGGTATGTCATAATTATGCAACTTTTTTTTTGGGGGGGGGGGGGGGGGGGGGGGGTTCAAATATCCTTTACAGGACATCGCTGTAAACATCAGCATCTTTCACCTGACTGTTGATTTCTTGGCAAGATTACGCTCAGTAGTTTGCCGTTGCTTTCTGAGCGACCTGCTCACATACCCCGTAATATACCGACGCGGAGAGAACCGCTACCGATTCTCACGCAACGTCACGTTACTAACGAGAGTATACGAGGTTACGGAGAAAGTCATGTAACGCCTAGACCAGGGAGACCGGCTAATTATGTACTACATGCACCAATATTGTCAGGCTGATAAATTTAAATTCCTAGTGACAGTAACCGCAGCTGTGAAAGTACAAGAAGTAGAGAAATATAATAGAGAAAACATTCACACTAGGAAGAGAAATAATGGACACAGCGATAGAAACCAACTGTCATATATACACAAACTGTACGAGAAAAATCGAAGTGTTTAGAAAGGACAAGAAATAGCGTGTAATCTATCATCATCATCATGTGCCGTGCCGATATGCGTGGGCGGACATGTTACGCCATCTCAGACAATAACCAGAAACGTGAAACAGCTATGCGTTTTTGTCTCCACCATAAAAGATGTAATGAATGTATGCAATATAATGGAACTTCCTAAGTTGCAAGGAAAGATGGCGACATATTCAAGGAAATCAAAACAAGGAATTCAGACCATCATTGCATGTAATAAGTGACAGAAATGACAACATTTTTTACAGAAAGTAATAATATACTAGAAAGACGAAAGGTGTGACTGGGAGAAATATACTAAGGAATAACCAAAAATATCCAAGATAATTTGCATGTGCGTGAAGAGGTGAAAACTAGAAATAGTATTAGTGGAAGTCATCATTATTAGAAAGCAGCAAATCAAATGGTTTGGCCATGTAAGTAGGTTACCATTCAACAGCATACCACAACAAGCAATGATGTACAGACAAGATGGAAACAGAGGAAGAGGCCGACCACGTAAACGTTGGACGGAGGGAATAGCAGAGTCCATGGGAATATCGAACGAACGAACGAAGGAACGAACGAACGAACGAACAACGAACGAACGAACGAACGAACGAATGAACGAACGAACGAACGAACGAAAAAACGAAAATCTTTATTTTCAAAGGGTTAAGAATTGGGCACGCAGTCCCGTATGACATTCTGCCCTTCTTCTCTATTTCCTCTCATACATTCTTTTATTCAACATCTCTTATAACGATACATGAAGCCCATAATCGGGTACTCTCACGATGTTTATACTTCACCTCGACACCACAAGGTACAAGAGGAACATGATGAAATGAGATGAGATCATCATCAAGTGCCATGCCAGATGGTGTAGGCGTTCATGACTCAGATGGTGTAGGTGTTCATGACTCTCCACATATCTCGGTCCTTGGTTTTCTGGATCAACTCTCCTGATGATATTCCTCCATGCCATCGTTTCAATCCATCTGGCATTATTTCTCTTGGTCTGCCTCTGCCCCTCTTCCCCTCGATCTTTTCAGTTGTCACGTTGTTCTCCTATGCCTCTCGTCTCATCACATGCACAAAGAAAGCTGTTTGTCTCTTTCTTTTTGTTGAATATAATGTTCTAGTTTCATTAGCCTCTTTCAGACAATCGTTGTTAGTTACTTTGGCAATCCAAGGAATTCGCAATGTTTGTCTTAGATTCCATCCACGGATAGCCGCTCAAGCAAGGATACAGATGAGTAATCTTAATACTTTCATGTAGCGTCTTTCGTGTATTTGTTTGTCTATTTTTATTTGTTTGTTCTGTTGCTGGCGAAGGCTTTGGCCGCAACGTCCATTTTGTTTCTTGTAGTCGTGCTCTAGTAAAGCTCACAATCTACTTCTCGTTTTTCGGTGATTCATTCAATATTTGTCTTAGGAACCACAGTGGAAGTACTATCAGGAATATCAAGTCTGGAGAAAGGAAAGTGTTGAGTCTGTGTGGCTATATACCAACTGAACTAACACAGCAAGTACAGGAGGTTTCAGACACCTTGGACATAGGGGTGCGTGAGGCAAGAGAAACTAGCAAGAGGTCGAGAAACATTTCTGAGGGCGGCGATGAAATTCTGCAGGGGTCCTGCTACATTATATCAAGAAATACATAAATGTAATAACGAGTCATATGTTTGTACTTAATGTTCCTCTTCTTCTTTCGTTCGCTTGAAATAAGTCTATATCTGCAACGTTGTCATTTGTATGAACTTCGCTGTCTTTTTTTAATTTCTTTTAATGGTCCTTAGAGTTTATCTTCCACTGTTGTTTCTCTAGGCCGGAACATTTACCTGGATATATCGTACTATTGGGCAGTCTTGGAGTATATGGCCTGCTGTTTGCGGCCTCCATCCACATGTGCACATGGCTGATTCACTTCACTTCTAGCAGTCTGAATTAATCGAGCTATATATATATATATATATATATATATATATATATATATATATATATATATATATATATAGTCTGGTAAGCTGGGAGAGAACTTTGAGTCACTCAAAGTGGTTAAGGGTATAGTAAAAGTTAAACAGCACCTCGACATCCCAACCCCAGATGTCTATGATGTCTCGCTTAGAAACTGCACTAAACGCTATGCCATGGCGTGTCCGTGGCAAGTATCTAGGGTTGTGACTAAACATATGAATGATAGTAAGCCAGATTTATGACTCATTACCATACGTGTATGACGATAGGATACTGCTGCTACTGCAACTACTACTACTACTACTACTACTACTACTACTACTACTACTACTACTACTACTACTACTATTTTTTCTGTTATTGCTACTATTACTATTTCTAAGACTATTATTTCTACTACTACAATGACTACTTGCAGTTCTGCTACTACAATAACTCCTATTACAACAACAACAACAACTACTACTACTACTACTACTACTACTACTATACTACTACTGCAACTACTACTACTACTAATACTACTACTACTATACTACTACAACATACTACTACTACTACTACTACTAACTACTATACTACTACTACTACTACTACTACTACTACTACTACTACTACTACTACTACTACTACTACTACTACTACTACTACTACTACTACTTTTTCTGTTATTGCTACTATTACTATTTCTAAGACTATTATTTCTACTACTACAATGACTACTAGCAGTTCTGCTACTACAATAACTCCTATTACAACAGCAACAACAACAACAACTACTACTACTACTACTACTACTACTACTACTAATAATAATAATAATAATAATAATAATAATAATAATAATGTGACTACTATTGCTACTCTTACTATTATTATTATTACTTTTATTACTATTACTATTACTTTAGTACTACTACTACTACTGATATTACTACTACTACTACCACCACCACTGCAGATGCTGCCGCAGCTAGTGCTGCGGATACATGTGATACCTACTACTGGTGACCTTTGTAAAAAGACACATCATAAGTGTATACACATATTTCGTAACTATCATCCACATGTACATAATGAGTAATAGACAGACCCATACAAATAGTCATATCAATCATACGCATGCGCGCATGCACACACACAACACACACACATATACATATATAACTCTGTGTGTGTGTGTGTGTGTGTGTGTGTGTGTGTGTGCGTGCGTATGATTGATATGACTATTTGTATGGATCTGTCTATTACTCTTTATATACACATACAATCGATGTTTCAGCTTCACATGTACTTATTCTCAACTGTCGATATGGCGTTACTTAACAGTAAATGACATTTCCCCACGTTTCGTAATTTTCGCTCTGATAAAGCGCACCAGAGATGCACTCCGTATTTCTTCATCTTTCGCAACCCCAGAATCCCAGAGAGACACACAGTGTCGGTTTAACCTCTGTTTATGCACATGTGCATTTGTGTATTTCTCACCTCATGTGGTCGGTTGTAGTGGGTTCACAGATTGCTTCTCTGGCCTTGGAGTTAGGCGCCCTCCCAAGGCTGTCAAGATCTATATCTCTTGTTTTCCTTTCACTTGCAGGCGTAAGCGTAATGTGATTCTTCAGAAGCGGAACACAGTTCTCAACTGTGATATGTGTAACACACAACGAACGCTCGCCCTGTGTGAACTTTCTGCTGGCAAATACCAGTCGACTATCTACCCGATGATTATATGTTGTGAAGAGTATGGCGTAATCGGCAAATGTACTGACAAATGTGGAACAGTAGACAAACCACATAGGGAACCAGTCAACGTTAAGTGCCTTGCCGACTGGCGATGAATGATTCACCACAAATTACAATCTCCGACGTCATAGATACATTCATTAGTTGACTCCCTTCTGTGCCATCACATAAGACTGTCAAAAACTGGCTCTCATCGTCGTCCTCTATCGCTCTTTCCACAAATCATTCCGGTTGTCACAATATGCCCTACTTTTTGTCAGTTCGTAATTTGGGCAAAAAAATGATGATCGCCTTTTTTCATGTGTGCGACTTAGCCTCCCTCAAAATGTGCAGATTCCTCATTTTGGCTGTTCAATATAGAAACATATGTCATCTAAATAATTAATGTGAAAGTGGAACACGTCCTAAACGTGTAGTTACAAAACCAGATATATTCTCGAATGATAACTTTACATCAGAACTAATAATCGACAAATATTGATGAACTGGTGCTGTGTGGAATAGAAGGAAAATAGCGATATAACACACTCACTAATGTGGGAGGAGGGCATTTGGCCGAGTGACTAGAATACCGGGTCCTCATTCGGTAGACTCAGGTTCGAATCCCCAGTAAGATGTGGAGTTTTGTTTCTGTCGGGGGTAAAAAGAAAGCCCTAACTTGTACAGTACGCTGGGCGACTCTACTAGCCAAGCGGCCATAATGCCATGAGCTTAATACTGACCCTGTCCTACATCGCTATGTACTATAGGCAGTAGATGACAGATGACAGATGACAGATGACAGGCACTAACAAGGAAACTTAGAGGCAGAACAGATACCAGTAAATCAAGAGGTAAGGACAAGACGATGACGCTGGGTAGGACACACACCGAGAAAACATGATGATAGTACAACTAGAAAGTCCTTCACTGCAACCCGCAGGACAAACAAAATAGAGGGAGACATAACACACACGGAGAAACAATTCGATATAGAGAAGGGTAATGTGGGAAGAACATAGAGGGAAGGGTCAGAGACAGCAAGAGATCGAATTTTGTATTTTTAATATTGCATATCCTTTACATGACGTTGCAGTCAACACCAGAATTTTTCAGCTGCTGTTGATGTACTAGGCAAATTTTACGTTCAGTAGTTTGCCATTGCTTTCTGCATGACCGGCTCCCATACCAACATGTAATAACACAACGCCACACGGTCTGCTACACAAATCGCAAGCCTTTGGCCACGGAGACAAGAGATAGAATGCCTGTTATAAATTTGGTCGGAGGATTATGCTCCAATTGGAAATGACTACAGAAGAGACATATTTTGAGACAACATCGCTTCTTTCACCGGACCGCATGAACAGACATATATACCAAGTACTGTGTTATATTCTAGGTTAAACCTTCTTTTGCCAGTAGTGTCGCCATAAAAGGCCTGCTTTCCATATTATAAATTATGTCACACGTGACTTAATATTCCCATTTAACTGTGGTATTCATTAGATACCACCCCTCCCCTTACAAAGCCACGGTATACAAGTGGCTAAAGCGCTTGCCTGCCAATCCGATGGTCATATGATCGAATCCTCATATAGGCGAATTGTTTCAAATTAATTCGATCTTCCAGGTCGAGCTAGCCAGAACTGAGTACTAAAAAATGCTGTTTGTCTCAATCTTATAATTGTGTATATTGTTCTAGCTTCATAATCCTCTTTCGGGAAATTGTTGTAAGTCATTCAAGAGGGGCTCCGTGGCGAAGTGGTCACGCCGTCTGCCTCGTGCTCCGAAGATTGTGGGTTCGATTCCGGGTTACATCATTCGGTTCACGAGTGCATTTTTCACGGAGACACCTGGGGGTCGTCGCTGAAGCTACGGAGTTTGTGCTTTGTGCGACACTTTCGGCAGGCCTCTCTGCGGAAAGATACTGAACCATATGGGATAAAACCCGGTGCAATGAAGTCAATCCTTTCGACTTTTAAGACTTTTTTTCTTCCTGAGTCCCGAGTATTCGTTTCAGGAACCACATCTCCGTTGCATCTAAGCTCTTCCTAATTTGTTCTTTCATGTCTTTCCATGAAAGTAAAGTTCTTCCAAGCTATTCTTAATGTGTTCATTCACGTGCCATGAAAGTAAAGCTCTTCTAAGCTCTCCTTAATAAGTTCATTCACGTGCCATAAAAGTAAAGCTCTTCCTAATGTGTTCATACATGAGAACGTTTTCTGGTACACATTTTAGACATTTGCGTCCAAGCTCTTCCTAACTTGTTCATAATCGTTCCGTGAAAGTAAAGACAGCCGAAGTGATACTACCGTATCAAACATCACATGTCGATTGGTCTATAAAAATATAGGTTCAGCACCATATACCCAATACACGTTAAAGCTTGTAAAGGGTATTCAAATTTGACCTTGAAAAGCCTGCCTGCGCCACTGACTGGCACCTTGTCGTCTTGACAGACGATAGTTTGTAAAATGGGGTTTTCTATCCATAACACAAAGCCTGGGCTGAATATAGAGACCATGTGTTGTCCATGCAGCATGATCCCTCTCTCGGCCTGCCTAGTTTACTCCAGAGGAAAGGTGACACCAATGCATCTGGAACAAGACAAGCTGCAGAAGCTGCCGGATCAGCAAATCAATGCTCTAACTGTCCGCCTATCGGAGCTTCGATCCTAGACCAGTTACCAACCAAGGCTTAAGGCCTGGTCTGCCCTGCCATGACATTTAGTCTTTAGGTTGCATTTCCTCACACCAGGATAAGGTTTGTACCCTTCCAATTGCGCTCTTCCGCCCGAAGCCGTTGGCACAATATGGGGTGTCGGGTTTGGTAAGCGCCGCCTAACATTCGGTGCTAACAGAAGCAGGTAGTACCGTCTACTGTCATACGGTAGCTCAGTCATATCTGACTAAGACCTGACATCTGCGCCACTACATATTCATTATCGCATCATTGTATCTTCTTGTAAATTGATTCTAACAGCACTTTAACAGCCACAAACTGTTGTCATATTTACATAGCTATTTTCATTCATGTATACAATCCCCATTTCGGAATCTGATTCTCATCTCTACACCGTCACAATCTGAAACCAAAGTAATCACATGAATTGCTTGAAGAGAAGGCTTTATTGCAAAATCTCCTCGCAAACATGTATAAACATGAAACCCTCATTACGCGGAATGCCGAATAAACAATAGCCGGGAACAATAACAGAGGAGAAACAAAACAAAAAAAGAATTGGAGAGAAAAATGCAAACATTGAAAGGTGATATTCGTATTCCGATTTTCTAAGCCAGACTTGCACAAACAACCGCCAATATCTGACCACACCCGAGAAACGCCTCTGATTTTCATCTCCACTCCTGTTACATTTCGCATTCATATTTGGTGCTGCACTTCTGTGCTGGGGAAATCCCAATAACTCGACACAGTTACATTCACAAGTGTGCAAACATCTCTGAACTGAGAGATCTACGCCAGCTGTTACTCATGGGGCATTCCATTTATTACAAATAAATATCAATTGAGAAACCCTTTTAGGCCATTAAGGCAGTTCATAAATAAACACAAGAATCATGTATAGATTGGCGCTCATAGAGGTAGGGGAAAGAATTAGAGAATAGAAGACTCACTAGACAACATATAAATTAAAAGCTATAGTTACCGACCTTTTACAGAAGAGAGATGATGGGATTTAAAACAATAGGTCATAAAGTTTGAAGAGAAAAATCATGGAGGGGTATATGCCCGGGAAGAGAAAAAGAGACATCACAAAGAGAAGATGGGTGCAGAATGTGGCAGATGATCTCCAGATGGGTGTATCGGACGCGGGACATTTTTCTTATTTACGACCGAGAAATTTTCCAGATGGTCCAGCAAGGATGGTAAAGCACAATTCCCCAGCAAGGAATTCAGAAGGCGATGGGAAGAAAAAGAAAAGAAGAAATCCAAGAAACTTAGGGGAAGACCGAAAGAATACCCTGAGGTATACTATGATAGTGAGGCCGACTTCAAGTACTATATAAATGACGGAGAGATCGTCCCATGGCTGACCACAGAGGAAGAAATCCAAAGACAGCAAGAATGGGAAAAAAGTCGCTAGGAGGAAAATAACGTCAAAAAGCTTCAACATTCAATACAAAAAAGGAGGCAAAAATACCTAATAAAAAGTCCTTATAAGGACTTCACCAGTCCATGATAGGTCTTACTCGCAAGAGCGCACAAGACAAGAAACAGGGTAAAAATACCCACATAAACCACGGATCTCAACAATAACCAAAGCTGAGGAGGCAGGTTAGATGAGAAAGAATTTGGATTTCTTTTGAAAATTGGAATTGGATCCAGATGGTTGTTATGTGAGCGAAGTTCTGCAAAGGACATGCTACTGAATGAATGAATGAATGAATGAATGAATGAATGAATGAATGAATGAATGAATGAATGAATGAATAAATGAATGAACACGTAATCAAGCTCTATGTGACTGACACTGGTGATATTGGGTATTGCATTTCATGGAACAAGTCGGCCAGTTCGTTGTATGTTCGAGTCTCATTTGAATCTGAGATTTTGTTTTAACAAATTTGTCTGTCTGTCTGTCTGTCTGTCTGTCTGTCTGTCTGTCTGTCTGTCTGTCTGTCTGTCTGTCTGTCTGTCTCGGTACATTGACGGAGAACACAAAACGAGATGGAGCTCTTGTGGCTCAGAAGCTAGCATACTTGCTGTCGACCAGGTGGTCGTGGGTGTGTGTCTCAGTCTGTTTATGGATGACTATTACTATTGAGGTGATGACAGAACACGTATGGCAATGTCCCGAGTTTACTGACGACTGTTCTTGACTCAACCCAACAACTCCACTATTATTATTATTATTATTATTATTATTATTATTATTATTGCCGGTCTCCTTGTCCCAGGAGTTAGCGACTTTCTCCGTAAATCCGTATACTCTTGTGAGTAACGTGACGACGGCGAGAATCGTAGCGGTTGTAACCGCCTCGGTAACTTACAGGGTATGTGAGCCGGTCGCTCAGAAAGTTATGGCAAACTACTGAGCGTAATCTTGCCAAGAAATCAACAATCAGCTGAAAGATGCTGATGTTGACAGCGGTGTCCTGTAAATGATATGCAAACATTAGACCTATTATTATTATTATTATTATTATTATTATTATTATTATTATTATTATATTGCGTTTGCTCGCTTTGAAATCGAGCGTATTACACACAAGGGTACTAATACTTGTAACTGCTACTACTAGTGAGTGTAATCGACTAATTTTGCATGACGGTTTCCTTATTACTGGTGTTCCTCTCAGTCAGGCTAACCCACTTCGACTTCTGAGGTTCTTGTAATTTAGGTTCCGAACTCAAGAACAAGATGTAAACATTTAAGTTGGACTGACCGACGTGTGGACGAAATCCACAGCGCTAGGGTCAGATGAGACAGTTTAGGGGCGGTTAACCTTTTAGCCACGCAGACCTTTACCTATCAGACTAATTTCTCAGTACTTATTACTTATCTAACAGTCTAGTTTCCCCAGTACTTATCTAACAGTCTAATTTCCCCAGTACCTATCTAACAGTCTAATTTCTCCAGAGAGGAAAGCAATTGTTAAGAACGTGGGACTTAATAAAGAGGTTTCGAAGGTAGATAAAGAAATTCAAGAACAATACAGAGTGACTATGAAAAATACGTACAATGTAATAGCTAATATACAGAGTATACTTGAATAATGGAAAATGTTAAGGGACTCCATTCATCAAACGAGCAAAGAATTATTACCGGAGCGAAGCCGAAGCCAAAAAAAGCTAAGAAAAAATGGATGGCTGAATAAATCTTAAATTTGATGGCCAAAAGAAAACAGAGTTAAAACGTCACACAAGAATATGATAAGATAAATAAAGAAATAAGAGATGATTATGTGAAGGCAAAAGAAAGTTGGTTAAACGAGCAGTGCAAGAAAAGTGAATTATATTCTTTTAAAGATACAAAATGTATTCACAGGTAAATCAGTAAGCTTACTGGAAGAAAACTAAGAATAAATACAGGGAGTTACAAATTAAAAACAGGAATAATATTATTGTAGGAGGATGCTATAACAAATGAGTATTAAGAGAATTATACGATGGAAAATGGGAAGAATTAACAGAAGAAAGTAACTTAGAAGGTCCACCGATTCTAAACGAAGAAGTTGATGACGCTATCAAGCATATGAAGAAAGCAAAAGCAGCTGGGCCAGATGGAATCAAAATAGAAGAATTAGAAGTACTGGGAGAATTTGGTGTAGATATATTAACCAAAATGTTGAATGATATTTACAGCAGTGGAATTTACCGATCGATTAGCTGAAATCTGTATTTATATCTGTACTAAAAAGGCTGGGAACAATTGAATGTGATGATTTTCTTAGGATTAACCTCATAAACCATTCACTAAGCTTCTACTCGGAATTATAAAGAGAAGAACAAGAAAGACAATAAAATTAGACCAACATGAATTTGTGGAAGGGAGGGGTACAAGCAATGCAATATATACATTACAGACACTAATAGAAAGATCAATAGAGAAACAGAAAGACATACAATTGTGCTTCATAGATTATACTAAGGCACTTGATAAAGTAAAACATGATGAACTGATTAAAATGTTGGAATATATTAACATTGATGGGAAAGATCTCAGAATAATAAAGAATATTTACTGGAACCAAGTAGCAGAATTAACATTGGAAATAAAGAGGGCAATCATGAACAAATAAGGCTGGGAGTACGACAGGGTTGTGTTTTGTCACCGGATCTCTTCTCCCTATATAGCGAAGTAATAATGAGAGAGTTCAAAGAGAAGCCAGGAATAATATTTGGAGGTTATAATATAAATAATATATACTATGCAGATGACACAATATTGATAGCGGATAATGGAACAGATCTACAACAATTGTTGGACATTGTAGTAACAGAGAGTGCAAAGAAAGGACTCTCCTAGAATATCAAAAAACAGTAACAATGGTGATATCAAAGAAAAAGGTGACACCAAAATGTGACATAGAAATAGAAGGAAAACTTCTTAACCAAGTGGATAGTTTTAAATACCTAGGGGCAAGTATAATATGAGATAGAAGATGCACAACAGAGAATAAGAGCAGAATAGGGCAAGCAAAAGCTGCATTTAAGAAAATGAAGAATATATTATGGAATACGTCACTATCGTTGAATGTAAGAAAGAGAGTGCTGAAATGCGATATAGAACTGTTTTGCTGTATGGCTGGGAATCTTGGAATGTAAATGAACAAATTAGGAAGAGATTGGAAGCAACAGAGATGTGGTTCCTGAGACGAATGTTGCGAATTCCTTGGATTACAAAAGTAACTAACAACGACTGCCTGAAAGAGGCTATTGAAACTATAACATTATATACAAAAATAAGAAAGAGAAACAGCTTTCTTTGGTCATGTGATAAGAAGACAGGCATTGGAGAACATCGTGACGACTGAAAAGATGGAGGGAAAGAGAGGCAGAGGCAGATCAAGAGAAATGATGTTGGATGGATTGAGACGGTACCATGGAGGAATATCATCATCAGAGTTGAAACAGAAAACCAAAGACCGAGATATGTGGATAGTCATGAGCGCCTACGCCAGCCGACATGGCACTTAATGATGATGATATCTAACAGTCCAATTTATCCAGTACATATTTAACAGTCTAATTTCTCCAGTACCTATCTAATAGTATAATTTCTCCAGTACCTATGTAAACAGTCTAACTTCTCCAGAATACACCTGACAGTCTATCCGACAAAGTTCAATGAGAACATTACAAAAATCGTTGAAATTATCTGTTCACATACCTAAACATTCTATTCAACAATACTGCGACATGCTATGCGCATTATTCTTGGATGTACAAGAGATACAGCATGCAGGGCGATGCGCTACCTTCTTGATTTTCCAACCATTGAAGAGAGAATGCAAGTTTGCAGGGCACGTGCCTACCTCAGAATTAACGCAAACACACAGCATCCACTGCATAGTGAAATTAGGAAGGTGAAGGGCAGCAGGTTAAAAAGAGGACGGTCGTGGATGGGTCAAGCCGAAGACATTCTTCAACAGGTGTGTTCACTTGAGGACTTAGAACCTGGCGAGGTGTGGGTGCAAGTGCCAACAGACTTCTGCACATCCTTTTCAGTTTGCATCCAACTAGATAGAAAATGCAGACAAGAAAATCCGGCTGCTGTGGAGGCTGAAGTACAAGCGTTGATTTTCGAGAATTCGCTAGACAGTGACGCGGTCATCTACACAGATGGGTCGGTCGTCCGACATGTGAGAAGCTCATGGGCCTTTACAGCTCGGGCCGGAGGGAGAATTGTGAAGGAGGACTCTGGTGCTTTCACTGAAACCACAAGTAGCCTGACCATGGAAGTCATGGCAGTAAGTAAAGCAATAACATGGCTCGAGACACAGACATTCACTAGGGCTTGTTTCCTTAGCGACTCAATGAACATGATCAAGAGGATAGAGGAGGGGTCGATCCGAAGAGAATGGTTGCTGCCTCTGGAGCGGTCTCGGCTGGCAAAGATTAGTTTCATCTTCGTGCCAGGTCATGCGGGAGTACAAGGAAATGAGCGGGCTGACAAGCTCGCAGGTGGGGCTACTGTGGAGGGCGGACGCGCCATGGACCAGGCTGACATTCTGAATGCTCTACGAGAAGTGAGACTTTTGCAAGAACCAAGTGATGACTGTGAATCTACAACAATGGCCAGACTGCGAGAGCAGCAAATTAAAAGAGGGGTGGCCAAACAAGAACACTACGCAGGAAGCCAAAGAAGATTGATAAACCAACACAGAACTGGCGTCGTTAGCCGCTACACGCTGCGGGATTTGCTGAGGAGGGGATCCGAGCACTTATGGACTGAATGGTCCGATGTGCAACGAGGATGATCTGTCGACTAACTAACTAACTAACTAACTGCGACATGCGCTTCAACTTGACGTTTGTTTTTTCCTGTAAAGAAATTGCGGATTCGAAAAAAAGAAGGGAGAATACAACACACGTTTATCCTCAAATGTCTGCAATAATTTGATAAAATTACCCTCGTTTTCATAATTAAGTCGGCAATTAACCGCCAGCAGTATAGTTTCAGTGACGCATGGTAGCGTAGTGGCTAGACGATCGCCTGCCGACCTGCTATTCGTGGGTTCGACTCTACATGAAAGCGAAATATTTTAACTGGCCTGATCTCCCAGGTCGAGCCACCCTAAAATGAGTATCAGGAAATAACTTGGGAAGCGAAGGCGGGCGGTGTGATATTGAGTTCGGCATCGCTTCAGCGCCGACTAGTCTTTAGACACATGCATCTAGAACCATAAATCCAATGTTCCATGACTGGTCTATAGACACGAGTCTAGAACCATATAGCCAATGTTCCATTACTGGTCTATAGACACGAGTCTAGAACCATATAACCAATGTTCCATGACTGGTCTATAGACACGAGTCTAGAACCATATAGCCAATGTTCCATTACTGGTCTATAGACACGAGTCTAGAACCATATAACCAATGTTCCATTACTGGTCTATAGACACGAGTCTAGAACCATATAACCAATGTTCCATGACTGGTCTATAGACGCATGCGTCTAGAACCATATAGCCAATGTTCCATTACTGGTCTATAGACACGAGTCTAGAACCATGTAGCCAATGTTCCATTACTGGTCTATAGTCACTTGAGTCTAGAACCATATAACCAATGTTCCATGACTGGTCTATAGACACATGCGTCTAGAACCATATAGCCAATGTTCCATTACTGGTCTATAGACACGAGTCTAGAACCATATAGCCAATGTTCCATTACTGGTCTATAGCCACTTGAGTCTAGAACCATATAACCAATGTTCCATGACTGGTCTATACACATATGCATCTAGAACCATATCGCCAATGTTCCATGACTGGTCTTTAGACATATGCGGCTAGACCCATATCGCCAATGTTCTATGAGGTGTGTAAAAACTACTACTACTACTACTACTACTACTACTACTACTACTACTACTACTACTACTACTACTATTACTACTACTACTACTAGAGTAAATTATTATTGTAAACGACAGTGACCTCAGCTAAAATGGCACCACTTATCTAACTGCGATACATAGTGCAATATCTTGCTCGGGGCAGACAAACCGAATTCACTCACTATGGTTACCACCTGCCCAATTGGGTTACTCACGATTTCATGCGAATGCACGCGCGTCTTTGTTTGAGGGAGAAAACAACAAGAACAATAGCTGATTCAAGCCCCAGTGATGAGTAGTGTTTGTGGGTGCGGATCACGCTTAAGGTGGCCAGGAACTAAATTACGTTTTGTCTTTTAACGGTGATGGGTAAGGAAGAATAGAAGAATCTTTTAATGAAGTCAATAAGGGATGAGATGATGCAATCTCTTGACAAATAACATGAAATAAAGAATAGTAATTAGTCCCGTATCAGGGACGCCTTTACTTTTCAAGACATTGCATAGTACTCATTTTAGGCTAGGTGGCCCCGAAAGCGCATGTCAATTTTTAAAATCCGCCTCGGATTCGAGCGGATCCGAACTCATAACCACTGGACTGGCAGGTCATTATTTTTGCACTGCTGTTGTTGATGTCTTGGCAAGTTTACGCTCAGTAGTTTGCCATTGCTTTCTGAACGACCGGTTCCCATACCAACATGTTAAAACCAAGCGCGGCCCGGTCTGCTGCCAGATCGGTCGCAACTGGGTTTCGAACGCAGCTAAGAGTAATTACGAACCGCGTCCGAAATGTCTTTGCCACTGAGACCGGTACTAAACAACATAGCTCAGTTTCTTTACTGTATGTCACAGAAAATGTATAAACTATAAAACAAAAGATCGTAACATAGATATATGGTTATGTCCTTTTTTTCATTAGTGAAATAATTTATTGACGTTTTGTATAACAATACTTCGAACATTTCATTCAAACCCAGTGTTCAATTTCATCAGACACTGTTCTGTTCGTCTAAGAATTGTTTACTTTAATGTATCAATCTTAACTTTCATATATTTAAGTTTTCATTTTCATCTAACATCACGGCAGACGTCCCAGGTATTATGTCGAATGAATGTCCTCTTAGTCTAGAGAGTAAATTGAAGTACTTCGGTATCACCTTTGACAAGTGTTTGTCTTTTAAGGATCATGTAGAGGCTTTGGTGGTGAAGGCTGGTAGGGGACTTATTGCATTGAGGGCTATGGCAGCAACCGGGGTAGATCAGAGGATGCTGTACAGGCTCTTTCAGCAGTTAATAATTTCTGTCAGTGAGTATGGTTTGGGGCTGCTGACAGTATCAAAGAGCCAGCTTGAAAGGTTGGAGCGCATACAGAATGCTGCCATGCGGTTAATCCTGGGGTGCACAAAGGACACACCAGTTATATGCATGAGGCATATCCTGACGCTACCAACAATGACGGATAGGCATAGGGTCCTTCAGGCCAAATGGTACCTGAGAGTTGCCGCAGACAGGGATCACCCGCTGCATGCAGCAATGGATATGGTTTAGGGTCATAGACTAAGACGAGGCAGGTCCTGGATGGCACAGGCAGAACTTTCTATAAGTCAGGTGTGTGATCTAGAGACCATCAATCGTGAAAGAGAGTGGGTTGAAGTTCCGGAAGACATGACGGACTGGCACAATGTAATAATGACACTGGGTTGTGAGTGCAGAGAATGGGCAGCGGGCCGCACTGAGTTTGAAGTGCAACAGCTGATCCAGAGCTACACACATCAAGGTGACATAGTCATCTACAACGATGGGTCAGTGGTGAGAAACAGATATAGTGGCTGGAGCTATTTTGCAAAGGCTAATGGGCGAGTCTTGAAAAAGGAGAGTCTGGCATATGAGACTACGACCTCCGGCATGAGAATGGAGGTGGAGGCAGTAACAGCGGCATTTCATTGGCTAGAGGAGACTACTGCAACACACGTTGTATTCATTACGGATTCAAAGAGTATGCTTAGCAAGGTGGGTTAAGGAATGTTTCATGTGGAATGGATCTCGTCGCTTCAGAGGTCACTGATCGTGAGAATTGTATGGATATTTTGCCCTGGCCATGCTGGTGTACGGAGGAATGAACAGGCTGATAAGCTAGCAGGGAAGGCACCTCTTGGTGGAATTTTGCCTATGGACAAGGGTCGTGCGCTTGGGGACTAGGTGGAGAAGGCGGAAGAACAGAGAACCCATATGTGGAAAAGAATGAGATTGCGGGGATCGGCAGGGATTCTGGAAGAATCTCAAACCTGAGAGGGAAGACAAGGAGAACTTTTAATCAGATAGCGGTAGGATCAATTAGTAGTATGACTCTTCGCTGGCTGTTGAACGAGGGGACGGAGCACGTATGGGAATGTCCTGAGTGCAGTGATGTCGGTTCTTAACTCAACTCAACTCACCTCAACTTTCATCTAACAGAAAGTTTGCTTTCACGCCACACTATTTTTATTTTCTTGTAACTTGGTTTACGCGTATATGCAACATAGTGTTCACTTTCATCCAAAATTGTGTTCACTTTTCTTGTAACATAATTTTATCTCCAAGAAAGTGTTACCTTTTATCTCCAAGAAAGTGTTACCTTTTATCTGTAACAGCGTAACACAATGTTACTTTGTATCTCTGCCAAGGGGTTACCTTTTATCTCTAACAGCGTGTTACTTTTATCTGTGTCGCAATGTTACCTTTTATCTCTACCAATGTGTTACATTTTATCTTTAACAAGGTGTTACCTATTATCTCTAACAAGGTGTTACCTTTTATCTTTAACAGTGTTACCTATTATCTCCAACAAAGTGTTACCTTTTATCTCAAACAAAGTGTTACTTTTTATCTCCAAAACCTTGTTCCTTGTTACTTTTTATCTCCAAAACCGTGTTACTTGTTATCTCCAATACCGTGTTACCTTTTATCACTAACAAAAGTGTTAATTGTTATCTCTACGTAGTTTTACCTTTTATCCAACATTGTGTTCACTATTAATAATAGTATTATCCACTAACGTTATATGTCTCTTATTGTTCACTTACAAACGGTGGGCACTCGACCACAAGAACACTGCATCGACGGAGACGCCATGCATATCATGCGGCAGATAAAATATCTAGTTGGTGCTGTCTCTGTTCTGTGAAGTGCTAGTCCTTTATATATAAAATGCGATGTATGTCTGTAAGTATGTATGTATGTTATTTATGCGTTCGCGAACGGTCCATCCGATTGAGATGAAATTTTCTACACGTCTTCTTCTCTTTCCGGTGCTGCCAACTGTTATAGTGTGTTAGTGTACAAACAGTTATTTACTTACTATTATTTAATATTTTAATTAACATTATAATTTATATATAGCGGAGGGACATAACTTTTAATAGCAATGCTATATATGTAAAATTGTTGCATATTTCTCAAATAGGTGGACCTTTTCGCTACAGTTATCTACAGGCATATGCGGTATAATCCTTCTCCTCCGCCTCCTCCTCTTCCTTTTTCTTCTGCTGCTGCTGCTGCTGCCGCCGCTCCATTTACCCAAGTGAATTGTTGGGGGAAGATGTAAAGATTTTTCAAGTGCTCTTTCTAATGCTGGTGCTCCTCCTCCTCCCCCTCCTCATTCCTCCTCCACATCCTCCTCCCTCATCTTCCCACCTCCTTCTCCTCCTCCCCCTCCTCCTCCCCTCCTCATCCTCCTCCTCCTCCTTCTCCTCCTCTTCATCCTCCCCTCCTCCTCCTCCTCCGCCTTCTCCTCCTCCCCCTCCTCCTCCTCCGCCTCCTCCTCTTCCTCCTCCCCCCTCCTCCTACGCTCCTCCCCCTCCGCTCCTCCCCTCTTCCTCCTCCCCCTCCTCCTCCTCTCCCTCCTCTTCCTCCTCCTTCCCTCCTCCCCCTCCTCCTCATCATCCCCCCCTCCTCTCCCCTCCTCCTTCTCCTCCGCCTCCTCCTTTTTCTTCTGTTGTTGCTGCTGCTGCTGCTGCTGCCACCGCTCCATTTACCCAAGTTAATTGTTGGGGGAAGATGTAATGATCTTTTAAGTGCTCTTTCTAATGCTTTTTGTAAGTTGGTCTTCGGTTATCTAAGGTTGTTCTCGATACCACCACATCATTTTTTACATCAAAATTATACATTATTTTTTACATGAAAATTATAGATAACATTTAAAAAACAAATAATCCTAGCATTAAGCGAAATTTTCTAACTGCAACCAATAAATTATTAGACAGACAGACAGACAGACAGACAGACAGACAGACAGACAGACAGACAGACAGACAGACAGACAGACGGACGGACTGACGGACGGACGGACGGACGGACGGAGAAAGGACAGATAGATAGATAGATAGATAGATAGATAGATAGATAGATAGATAGATAGATAGATAGATAGATAGATAGATAGATAGATAGATAGATAGATAGATAGATAGATAGATAGATAGATAGATAGATAGATAGATAGATAGATAGATAGATAGATAGATAGATAGATAGATAGATCCCCGCCAGAGACTGGGCTAAGCCGGGCCGGGTCAGCTAGTCATTTATATATATTAGGTCAGTTCTTACTGGTCAGTTCAATTCCTGCCACCCCAAACCCGATTCACTGCCTTGTCTTCCCATGAAATGCTGGGTATTAATTACCCTGTGACCATTTCATCCAGCAAATCGAATTTACTTTATCCTCGAAAAATCATCATCAACATGTGCCGTGCTGGTGAGTGTGGGCTTTCATCTTTCGCCATCTTACGCGATCACCAGAGTCGTCGATCAGCTCTGAGTTCTTGTTCCGACCATGTCCTGTGGTTAGGTTATCCAGATATTTACTTCTCTGCCTTCCCTCATTGTCCCTCAATCTTGCCAGTTGTCACCAAGTTCTTCAGTTTATTTCTTCTCATAACGTGCCGAAAAATATTTCATTGTTTACGCCTAATTTTCTTATCAGTTTGCGGTTTTCATTTGCTTCTTGTCGGACTTGCTCACTGGTTTTTATATCTGCGTGCAGAAATGCGGGCCTTATACATCCCCCGGACCGGACGTTGCCC
>JACEFZ010021136.1:360000-442500 GCA_014155875.1 Cepaea nemoralis | reverse complement strand
CTATGACAGTAGACATTACTACCTGCTTTCTATTAGCGCCGAATGTTGGGCGGCTCATACCAAACCTGACACCCCGCATTGTGCCAACAGCTTTTGGTAGAGGAACGCGATTTGGAGGAGTACAAGCCTTATCCTGGTGAGAGGAAATGCAATCTAATGACTAAATGTCGTCTCAAGGCAGACCAGCCACTAAGCCTTAGTTGACAGCTGGTCTAGTAGCGAATCTCCGACAGGCGGACAGTTAGAGCATTGCTTTGCTGATCCGGCAGCTTCCGTAGCTTGTCTTGTTCCAGACGTATTGGTGTTCCTCTGGAGTAAACTAGACAGGCCGAGAGAGGGATCATGCTGCATGGGCACCACGTGGCCTCTACAATTCAGCTCATGTTTTGTGCTATTTTTGAAGCACAATGTAACAAACAATAATCTGTCAAGATGGCCAGGTGCCAGTAAGTAAGAATGCGAGGAGTATCACGTGGCATTTGTTCCTCACTTAGCGAGACGACAAAACTATGGGTCGAACTCTCGTTCCATTATCAGCGAAGCTCTCTATCAACCACTTAAACAAAACAGCTCGCGATTACGGTGCAGTATGAAAATTCGTACTGTTGGAAGTGCGGCAACCATAGAAATTGTAATTCGAGAACTTCCGGTGCACAAACGCAAACACATAGACAGACACATCGCGATAATTTGCTGATCAGAAGCAAGTGAGGAGGTCAGCATGGCTCTGAAACTTCCGGTGTGCTGATGCCGAGGTAGCGGGTTCAACCCCTTCACCGGTAAGTTGGACTAAAATGATGACTTCTAGTGCTTGGCTTGCGGAAGTAAATTTCAAGTACCTCAGAAGTTGGAGGGGTTTAGCCTAATGGCAAAGGATATCGATAATAGGGAAAGTGAATCCACAAGCAAAAATCAGTCTAGTGCACTAGAAGTCAGCACGTGTATGGACTGCGCTTGAGTTCATAGCGAGCCAACGCAAAAAAAAAGAGGAAAAATAAAGAAAACAAAAGCAAAAGTGACGTCTTAGTGAATGCTAAACTTCTGATACCAACTAAATTAGTCAAGGGGGCTGAGTGGTCTCGAGGTATGGTGTTTGAAGAGGGCCCGGATTTTTTCACATGGACTTCTAGTAACAAAATTTCTCATGTCTCTGGGTAGTGAGATCGGACGCCCGTGTGTATTGTTTGCGCACGTAAAAAATCCATAGGCTGTTGGACATCAAAAAAGTGTATCCTAACGGAGCTGCTAGGGGAAACTTCAAGTTAAAAATCTACCCAAAGTATTTCAGGATTCTCGCCGGTGATACGGATTTCGTGCACTGAGCTGAGATTCTCCGGACTCAGGCTTGAGTTAGGAGTAGAACGGAGCACTTATGGGTTACACTCGTGTGTCGTGATGTTGATCCGTCGACTAAACTAAACTAAACTAGTCAAGCAAGCAAGTGTACTGGTCTACCAGAAACATGTCAAAAATACCTGTAAGTAAGATGTATATTCTTTGCAGGACGTCGCAGTCGACACCAGCTTGTTTTGGCTGTTTGTGGTTTCCTGACACGTTTACGTACAGTAGTTTGCCATTGCTTTCCGAACGACTGGCACTCATACCATTGTATTAAACCAACGCAAGGCGGTCTGCTAATAATTCACCCGCAGCTGTGTTTCGAACGCGGTATGCGGGATTACGGTTTGCGACGGTAACCCCTTCGTGGCTTTCGGTAATACCCGCACTTTCAGGTAAATCATTTGAATAAAAGATCTTCTTTCTGCGGAATTATCTAGTTCTAGGACAATTTTAGAGAAAGAGAAGAAAGTATAAACAAGTACGCATACTGATGGGTGGAAATTATGAAACGAAGATGGAGAGAAAGAAAATCAAACGAGAGAGAGAGAGAGAGAGAGAGAGAGAGAGAGAGAGAGAGAGAGAGAGAGAGAGAGAGAGAGAGAGAGAGAGAGAGACAGACAGACAGACAGACAGGCAGACAGAGACAGAGAGACAGAGAGACACACAGAGAGAGACACAGAGAGACAGAGAGGGAGAGACAGAGAGAGAATTCCTCAGCACATTCAGCACGGAAAGGAAAAGAAAAACATCAACATTTGACGCATCCTGTGCTCGCGTTTTTCACGGGTGAGGAAACTCGCATACCACTCAAGCGGTTAGCAGGTCGTTTCAACCTGCAATGTGTACCAGGAAATGCAACGGGTAGTAGGAAATGTCATTGGAAGCAAAGGCGACAGGCAAGATAATAAAAATATCACCCGTGGGAGAACCGACTGATCTATACAAGATGGAGCTCGCACCATTTACTCAGTACACGCTAAGGTATGTACAAAGATCCATGAACGTTACCTTTACAAGCCGTTACAATGTGTGATAGTTTTATGCATATTATTGAGTACACATGCGCGTTGGTTGCTCGTATACTTTGGTCATTTGTATGTTCTTGTTTCAAATTGTTTTTTTTTTAAATTTGAAGCAATCACCAACAACAACAACAACAAAACCAACAACAACAACAACAACAACAACAAACAGAAGCAGGCGGTAAGCTTTACTAGAACATGATCACGAGTAACAAAATGGACGTTGCGACCCAAGCCTTCGTCAGCACAGAAACAATAATCATTAACCGATACAACTACATGAAAAACTATACATGAAAATATAAATATTGAAGTGACTGGTCTATAGCCTTATTGTGGACTTGGCACTTGTTTCATGAAATCCGAGAGCGTACATTTATTTGACAATTCTGTGTCATCGAATACAGAAACAGACTTCCGTTGTCGGCATCTATTTCTATTTATATCTCTCGGGATGCTCTGGGGGATGATGTATCTTGGTCATGGGTTCTAAAAATAGACAGCAGGCCATTCCGGGCTAACACATAGATGCTTCGTCTCCCTTAGAAAATGACGTGTGATTAGACGCAGATTACCCCAGTGGCATTCGTTGTAAACAAACCGGACTCGTCCTATCAAACCTCTCTCCTTGCGGATACCAAGTTTGAATTCATCTTCAGGTATCCATAAATTATTCATTTGTTTTGTGTCTTCAATTAGCTTCAGCCGATCTTCGGTTGATAAATAGTCTTCAAAATGTCTGCCTATTCCGTAATACTGGTGCTCTTGAATTCAACTCCAGCGTCACATAGGCGATATATCCATGTATGTCTGTGAAATACCAGTCAGCGTGATACCCCATAAGAACCAACCCAACCCGAAGAGCATAATCTGTATCTTCGACAAGTGCCAACCATGACCTACCTCCCTTTTTAAGGCTTCCTTTGAGATCGTTCAGAGATACCACGTATAGGGTGTATTTTTAATGACTGTGGAGAGTTTTTGAAAATATTGCCGGTCCAAGTTTTGTATTCACCCTCTGTGGGGTTCATGCAACATAAAAGGTAAATACAAAACTTGGAACGGTAATAATTTCAAAAACCCCAGTCATTAAAAATACACCCCGTATTTCTTTTGTGTGCATTCGCTCGTTTGAACTCAAGCCTAGTCCATACACGTGTGACCACTTCGTGTGCACTGGACTGATTTTTGCATGTGGAATAATTTTCTTAATTACCAGTGTCCATTTGCTATCAGGCGAACACACACTGATTTCAGTGGTACTTGTAATTTATGGCCCCAAGTCAAGGACTAGAAGTTCATATTTTAGTCCAACTGATCGGTGTAGGGATTGAACCCGCTACTTCGGCATCAGCACACATGATGTTTAAGAACGAGCGCCCAACCCATTCTGACCTCTACCACGCTTATCTCTATCATGTATTTACTGTCTGTCATTGGCGACTCGCGGTTAGACCTTATCCTGTTCCAGTGCCAGTGTAGCCTTCACCGATGTAACAGCAAGCATGTATCTCATCGTTCTAGTTTGGAGGGGAGGGGATACAACCATGTACAACCCAAGACAATTCGCATTCCTTCATTCTAGACCCGTTCCACTTCCTCCTATTGTGTTAACATCGCCAATCTACAGTCTCCTGAGAGAGAGGACTAGCGGGTAGAACAATAAGACTAGCAGTCTCTGTTCTATGTGAGTAGCCACCATAGTCTGCAGTGCTGTCAGGCTGCGTTTACATTTACTAATAGTTCCATCTGAAAACTAAAAGTTAGTTGCATATCCTTCACCGGATGCGGCAGTCAACACTAACATTGCATTTTTTTTTGGGGGGGGGGGGGCTGTTTGTGATTTCTTGGCAAGTTTACTTTCAGTAGTTTGCCATAGCTTTCATCGCACGGATAACCTTATATAAGAACAAATCGCCCTCAGCTGTGTTTCGAACTCGGTATGCGGGTTTACGAATAGCATTCGTAACCCATTCGCCACAGAGTCGACAGGGTGATCTACATGGTACTTATATGGCCAATGGTCAAATCTAGATATTTTAACTGACTATTTCTTTCTAGTGACTGCTTGATTCGAGATATACTAGACACACATGCTTTCCCGTTGGCATTGTTCAGAGAACACCACTGTACAGTTGCCTTCCCAGGGCTCACTACTGAATTGGTTTGTTCATACCGCTTCGATATCTTTTGTAAAATACTATGTGTATCTCTAATAGTGGCATACGTTTTCAAACCAACCGGTTTAGTTTAGTTTAGTTTAGTCGATGGATCAACATCACGGCACAGGGGTGTAACCCATAAGTGCTCCGTTCTCCTCCTAACTCACAACCAACCGGTACAATAAGGCATCACCTGCGACAGTCAAGGTTCCTCTTCTGCTTCGTTCCTCCAGAGAGCTTTTGCGTGCGTGATTACGTTGTGCCTGTTTTGCGCCCTTAGGCTGACACATGCGTCTTAGGCGGGTCAAGGTTCGTGCCGGTTGAGTATTCTTGACAATTATGTTGTATAAATGTTTATCATCATCAGCTCTTGTGCCTTGCCATTACGTGTGGGCGGTTATGTTTATCCATCTCACACTGTCAGCAGTGTCATGGATCATCTCTGAATGTTGAACAACATCGTGGATAATGGGGAGCCCTGACACAGGCCAGGACGTGTAAGCAGTCCACGTTCCTAAATAGAACGCCACTACTCTTTCCACCAGTGTAGCTGCGATCCAGTTTACTAGTCAAGACTTAACGCCACAGTGCAAGAATTACATAAGATGTGTTGTGTGTCCATTAGCAGAGGCTTCTTCCAGATCTATTGACACAGCGACTGTTTCTTTCTTCCTTTGACATTTCTTATATACATCTCATGCAAAAGTGCCAGCATTGAATCATGATGGCCTGTAGCTGACAAGGTCGTCCTGGGGCTACGCGTACTCTCTAGTTGTAACATCACTTTCTTAGAAAATATTCTTCCAGTAATTCGCCAATATATTTACAGGGGTCATGGTTGTGTAAGTGCTAAGGTGAGAAGGATATCTTCCAGGTTTTAACAGTGACATAAGATGAATGTGTAACCAATTTTGTTCCTTGAATATCTGGATACTGACGCTGGAATCCTTCACAAATCAGTGTATTTCTGTATCATTCAGCTTTTGGTGTGACCATACTGTATGCGATCACGTTCTGAGGCCTTGTCTTTACTGCCTCGAAATGCACACCAAGTATTTTTGTTACAAGGTCGTTATATATTTTGCACTGTGCAATACTCCTAGAATACTTTTCTCTAGTGTTCTGTAGTGCACTGCCGTCGCCTTAATCTATAAGAATGATATACTGCTTAAGAAATTCTTACCCTATATTTTTTGTCAGTCTTTAGCTCTGTGTCTACTGAATTCTCGATTTTGTAGTCTTTTGAAAACAGAAGCCACAAACACAATGCTGCACGATTTATTGCCTGGCATATTTCGCAGCGTCTCGTCATGTGCATATTGCAGAGTTATTTGCCACATAAAGTGAATAAATTAATACTTCGGCTGAAAAACTTAAAGCAGAGAAAAGTTTTAAAAAGAAGCAACAAAATATGCCATGTAGTAGTATATCGTGCAACATATTGTTTGTAGGTTCTGTGTTTATATTCACTTAGGGCATACACTGTTTGGAATTGTGGTCTTTGGCTTAAATGCTTGCTGGATATCTGTCAGTGTACATGCAAGAATTTCTTGTAGGTTTTCCCACCAACCATTTCATTCACAATGTTCTCCCATACTTGTTCCATGGCTTCTCAGTCTTACGTATTCAACATGTTACTGGTTCGTTTTTTGTTGTTTTATTGTTGTTGTTGTTGTTGTTTATTTGTTTTGTTTTTTGTTTTTTTTTTTGCATTGATTCACCTAATCGTCATTTTTTTTGCTGTTGTTGATTCTTTCGCACTTCCTGCTACTTCTTAATCGCCTGCTCCTTTGCTATCCAGGTCGTTTCAAATTGCTAATTCCACCATAGTGTTTGAAGAAACGCGGCTTTTCTCCTCTTTTGTCTGACTTTTTTGTGTTCGCAAGTAGATATAGATTCAGCCCTGTCTTTATTGACTACATCTTTTTTTTCGCATATCCTTTACAGGACATTGCAGTCAACACCGGCTTTTTTCAGCTGCTGTTGATGTCTTGGCAAGATTACGCTCAGGAATTTGCCTTTGACTACATCATATGTGAAAAATAATAAAGGGGAAACAACAACAACATTCTACAAGCTTCAGAGATGTGGCTTGACAGAAGAGTGCTGAAAAATCCCCTGACAGCCAAATTTAATAATCTAAACGTTTTCCAAAAATGCTAACAGACAAAGCGAACTTATCACAAACATCAGAAAGAAGCAGTCATAATGTTTTAGCCACATTATGAGAAAACACAAATTGTAACATATTGTGACAACCACAAAGATATATGGAGAGAGCGACAGATGAAGGCAGCAATAAAATATTCTTGACAGCCTTATGTTAGGAGGCGGAAGGGTGTCAGCGCACGAAATCAAACATGCTGTTGGAGACCATAATACGGGGAGCAGCATGATGCCCACGCCTTTGCTTCAATGCAGAATGAAACGATGAAAAAGTAGAAGATCAAAGTACCTAACTCTTTCCGCCACTTGATGAGGATCATGATAGGTGAAAGTTTAAGTGGAAGTAACTTGTCTGGTAATGTGACCATCGGGGTGATCAGAACACATGACAGGTGATAACTCTCCTGGGCTCCATAAACATTCCAGCTTCTTGAGTGGGTTATTACTACTGGAGATGCGTGAGATGGCTATAGAGAGGACGGCTTTAAGTGAGTTGGTTAAGGAATGTAGAAACGAAAAAGAAGAAAAAGACAACGGTGTTAACTCTTTCTTTCACACGTGGTTTTTACTCTTAGAATAACATCTGTTTAGTTCCGAAGGAGTATCACTACTTGAGTTGCATGAGATAGCAAAGGAGAGAACAGGTTGGAGTGAGTTGATGTAGGATGTATGCTTCAATGCTGGATAAAGAACAGAAGAAGAAGAATACCACGGCGCCGAACTCTTTCTGTCACATGCAGTTGTTACTTTTAGATCAATGGCTGTTTGGTTCGGAACGAGCTGAAAGACAAATATGCTGAGTTGAAAGCAACAAAAGAGATAGACCAGTAGATAGGCAAGGTTACGTAAACAGCTGGAGAGGACGCAATAATTAAGTAAAGGACCTTTAGCATGCTTTGGTGTATTTATAAACACATCTAATGACAGTGGAAATGTGGTTTCTGAGGAAAGTGCAAAGAATACCATGGACAGACAGAACAACCAATTAGCAAGTCCTACAAGAAGCAAATGAAACCCGTAATTGATTAGAAAAATTAGACGTAGCTGGTCAGCAGCAGACCGTGTCGTGTTGTGTTATAACGTGCTGGTATGGAAGCCGGTCGTTCAGAAAGCAATGGAAAACTACTGAACGTAACACGTACCTTGTACATCAACAGCAGCTGAAAAATGCTAGTGTTGACTGCAACGTTCCGTAAGGGATACGCAACAAAATTTATTAGTCACAATATTATTGGCACGTTATGAGAAGAAATAAATTAGAGAACTTGGTGGCAATTGGCAAGTTTGATGGGGGGAGGGGGAGAACTAGATGAAAGCTGAGAAGTAAATAACTGGATAGCTCGGCCTCATGGTGGCATGGTCAATACAAGAAAACGGAGCTGATTCACGGCTCTGGTGATCGTCTCAGATGGCAAAACATGACAACCAGGCTTATCGGCATGGCCCATGATGATGGTGACTAGCCTCATAATTGTATGGAGACAATCGACACTCAATCGTATATGCAGTCAGTATCACGTCAGCAGCCTTTATTTCCCAGAACACTTGTATCCATGTGAGGCGGGTCGACCTGGAAGCCTAAGTCAATTTTACAAATCCTCTTCAATGCGAATTCAAACTCGTGATCAAGGAGACGGTAGGCAATCGTGCTTTACTGCTTTCACAAATGGTTGCTCTCATTCACGTTCAATTTTTGTGTTGGTTTTACATATAATAAGTTTATTTGCAACTTCTCATCGTGTTCACTCAGTTAGTTTCTGAGTTATGGCTTTTTGTGAATGTACTATAGTCGCCTTAATTCGGCGACTCCACGAAATAAGTTGTACACTTTAAAAGACGAAACTGAAAACCGAAAAATGCAGTTTTAACTGGCATATCACATAATTTCCTTATCCAAATTGCCGACCAATTTCGCCTGACTTTTTTGTTTGTTTCCGAAACCACGACAGATGAAACTCAAACGGCAGCAGCGATTCTAATTTTCCCGCAGTGCTTCTCTAACAATTTAAAGTTTGCACATGTTAAAGGAAAAATCTTCCCCCAGGCTTGCCTCTGTAATACACTACATATGCGCCTATCTTAGGGTCTATGCCTTGCCTGTTTCCCACGCTGAGAACAGGCACCACTAGAATATTGTGTAATTAAGTTGTAAAAAATTGCTTCTTTAGTTTCACACACATTTAAATGACATCTTTAATTAAGTTCAGTTGCGAACGTAGACAAAATATAGTTTTAAATATTAGCCCAGGGTGTGGCTGTATCAGTCTGTTTACGTATCGTATTGGTGATTCCAGAGCTAGCCACACAATAAAATGTAAGTGCTAGAGATGATGTCCAAAGCTACCTTCTCACAGAGTGAGTTTAAGGAGATGTTGTTGTTAATATTGTTTTTGTTACTGTAGTCGTCTTTGTGACTGTTCCAAACCCAACCGTACCGAGTTGTCCATTTGTCTGCACTTGGATTAAACTGGGAAGTGTTTTGGTGCCATTATTATTAATAAGCCTAGTTCACCATGCTGCGGATACAATATGAATGTAAATATAGCCAAAACCGAAGTAATGTAGGTTAGCAGATCCACTAAGTATACAGACAAATAGCACAATGTAAAACAAGGTAAAGAAATCAAATATCTCGGAAGTATGCACACAGAAGATGGCAGAATAGAAAGAGAGATCGAAATCAGATATCAAAAAGCAAATGCGCTTGTATATGAAAATATTTTGGGGGGAGGAGGTGTGGGGGGGGGGGGGGGGTTAAAGTTGCATATCCTTTACAGGACGTTGCAGTCAACCAGTCAACACCAGCATTTTATTGCCGTTGTTGATGTCTTGGCAAACTGTACGTTCAGTAGTTTGCCATTGTTTTCTGAACGACCGGCTCCTATACCTTCACGTTAAAACCAGAGCGACACGGTTAGCTGCCAAATCAGTTACCGCTGTGTTTCGAATGCGGGTAAATGGAATTACGAATCGCGTTCACAACACCATCGTCACGGAAAGCGGCATATTAACTATTACCCACACTTAAACTTAAAAATATAGCTATGTCCGCAAAATTACAAATTAATACATAGCAAATTCACACCAACCCTATGCAACCAGCGTCAAACTTGGACATTATCCAAATCACACTTACGCACAATCAACACCTGTGAGATGAGGTGCTTGAAGAGAGCTGCCAACTAACTATCAGAGACCAAATAAGAAATGACGCTATCACTCAGGCAGTGGGATCAACACCTTGTGCTGCGAGAGCAAGAGGACCGCCGTGAAGAAAATGGGTTTACAACATCAAAGGCATTGTACAATCACACGGAATGACACTATCCAGTGCCACCCATCGGGCGCTAGAGTGCCAATTATTCCTCCACAAGGTGCATGACGGCAAAAGTGGAAGATAATGATGATCATTATTATTTACCAGCAATACACACATTCTAACCTCACTCTGAGATCTCCATTTGGGGTGTTCCTGACCTCTTCATGTAAATATAGTTTAAAATATATTTCCGTTATTTTACTGTTAGTATTAAACTACAAACCGGCTCCGTAACAAGATTATGGACGCAGTTCGTTATCCCGCAAACACGCGTTCTAATCACAACTGCGCGCGATTTGGTAGCAGATGTTGGTTTTTTTACTAAATTGTATGGGTGCCGTTGTTTTCAGAAAGAAATGGCAAACATTGTTTTTTTAAAGTTCCATATTTCTTACATGACGTTGCAGTTAACACCAGCATTTTCCAGCTGCTGTTGATGTACTAGGCAAGTGTTACGTTTAGTAGTTTGCCATTGCTTTCTGAACGACCGGCTCCCATATCAGCATGGTATAACACAACGCGACACGGTCTGCTGCACAAATCGGTCGCAGCTGAGCTTCAAACGTCTGGTATCCGGCTCACGAACCGTGTTTGCAAGCCTTTAGCCACGGAGCGGAATGGCAAACTACTGAACACACATTTTCCAAGACAACACAATAGTAAAAAATGCTGGTGTTGACTGCAAACGTCATTTAAAGGATATACAACTAACTTTTTTTTAAACTAACTACAAAGTCGGCGCCGTGTATAAGGGACAGCGAACGCGTTTCAGAATTTCCTGTCATACAGGGAAGAGGGTTCGAAATCTGCCGCAGACGATTAGGAAGCATATGGCCTTGTGTTGATTTCGACGGAATGAGCGTCGGTCCTTTATAAAGCATGAGAAATTATTGAATGTAACAAATACCTATTCAATCACAAACAGCCATAAATGCTGGGGTTGATTGTGGCGTCTTGAAAAATACATGCAGCTAACTTGTTTATTAAAGAGCAATGTATATACGAGAGGTGTGCGACATGTATGCGTTTTGTCCCCATGTGAGATGTGGATATACAGAAGAATATATCGTATTTCATGAAAATAAAAACAATCAAATGCAGAGGTTCTATGAAAGCTGTTAATGCAAAGAGAGTTGATGTAAGAAATAGAAAAGAGGCAAGTGAAATATTTTCGCCACGTTAAAAGACATAACACTCTTTTCAAAACTATACTAGAGGGTAAGGTTGAAGGCAAGCAAGGAAGGGGTAAACGATACAAGTGGGAAGGTAACATCAAGAGATGGATCACAGAATGTACAATCAAGGCGAGAGACAGAAAGACTTGGAGATCCATTGTAGCCATCCTTCATTGTGGAGACGGCACTTAATTAATTGATTGACGAGCAATGTACTTTGTTTTGCGTTTACTCGCTTTGAACACAAGCGTAGTCTATACATGTGCTACTGTTGTTTGTCCATCAAAAATGACGATGACCATTCATCTCATCCAGTGGGGTTGAAAGTATGGAGCCGCGAGTTCTAAGATGGCTGATAAGGCCACATTTGGCTCGAAATGTTCTTTGACAATGTGGGCAAAGAATGCTTGATGTTCCTGGAGGAGGATCTCCTGCATTGGTTTTTCTGTCCAGGCTTTTCTTCACAGCTCTTGCAGTCCTGGTTGCTTCACAAGTGACTGCACCCTTATGTAATGATATACGCCACGAATTATCTCTTTTTCAGCAGTCTTCCAGGTGTCAAGATAAATTCCAAAAGCTTTCAGTGAGATTTGCAGTGTCTTTAAAGCGTTTCCTCTGGCTGCATTGGGAGCGTTTACCACAAAACATTTGTTTAGGGAGCCTGTGATCTGGCATACGAATTAAGTGACCAGCCCAGCGAAACTGATTCTTCATTAGTATAGTGTGGATACTGGGCATGGAGGCTATTTCTAGAACTTCAGTGTCTGGGATTTTGTCTTGCCATTTAATCTTCAATAGCTTCCTAGGGCAGACTAAGTGGAAGTGGTTTAATTTCCTACCATGTACTGATAAACAGTCTATGGTTCACTAGCATATAGCAGTGTGGATAATACAACTTCTTTATAGACTTTCAGCTTTGTTTGCAGACTTATTTCATTTCTGTCCCATACATTCCTGTACAGTCTGCCAAAAGCCGCGCTGGCCTTGGAGATTCTTTCACTCAATTGTGGCAGCTTGTGATACAGTGATGCCAAGGTAGGTGAACTTGTCCACACCACTTAGTCTATGACCATTCACTTTGATATTCGGCACAGTGTGATTATTCCCTGGAGCTGGCTGGTACATAACTACAGTCTTCTCCAAGTTGATATTGAGCCCAAAGTTGGCACAGGCACATGAGAAAGCTGAAACATTGTGTTGCATGTCTGCCTTTGAGTTGGCATATAGAGCGCAATCATCAGCAAACAGGAGCTCCCTGACGGTGTCGCTGTTAGTTTTGGTTTTGGCTTTCAGCCTTCTGAGATTGAACAACTCTCCATCCATGCGGTAGTTGATGCCTATTTCAATCTCATTGTTCTCGAAGGCATTCGTGTGCTACTACTAACTAGTGCAGTAACTGATTATTGCGTGCGGATTTGCTTTCCCTATTACCAGTGTCTCTCTCCACAAGGTGAACCCACTCCGAGGTCAGAGGTAACTGTAATTTACGTCCACGAAGTCAATGACGGGAAGCCAATATTTTAGTCTCAGTGACCGATATAGGGACTGAACCCGCTACCTCGGTATCGCTACACCGGATGTTTAAGAACGAGCTATCTTATCCATTCTGCCTCGCTGACCTCCGTACACTGAACTAATTGCAAACTTACCCTTGAGCTCTTCAGTCGGAGTGTGCACACCGTATCGGCAGAATAATTCTTCGGTTATTTAACTGTGAGTTTTAGCAAAAATGGATTAAGTTCTATGAGATTCTGAAGCTGATCGAGCATGTTTTTGCCCAAACTCAAGTAGCTTGGCTCTTTTAGGAGCTGGTCATTGAGCAGGTACCCTCGGTGATATGTTCTCGTCGTGGCATTGATAAAACTGAATGATTAGAGTTGAGTTGAGACAAGAACCCACATGACAGCACTCGTGATATTCCCATACTTGCTGCGTCCTCATTTTCAACAATCAGTTAAGAATTTCAAAGTTGATCGCACCAGTTCAGTACGGAGCACTCAGTGTCGGCCAGATGCCCTGGTCACTCCCAGCACCAGCATTATCTCTTGACCATGATTATGTTTCCGTACAGTCACACTATACACATGAGGATCCCTAAAGGGCCCTGACCACGTCTGCCGTATCGTCAGACAGTACTCCACCCAAAGGTGCAGACTTAGCCGATCTGTCCGTCTGCTTGCTTCCCCCCACACCTGCATGTCCTGGGCAAAAGATAGATTCTAAAGCACACATACCCGAGGATGTGATCAATGATAACGTGGTGCTAGAGCAGTGAAAAAGAAATGTTTATTTCTTTGGCGAATATTCTTCCATCGTCGCAGCAAGACCTCTACAGTAATACTTCTAATAAATGCAGTTGTTGTGGTTACGCATACAGCTTTCGAAACATAGCAGGATGTATTGACAAAAGTGGAAGGTGTGATAGATAGAAACGTCACTCCTCCTCATCATCATCATCCTCCTCCTCCTCCTTCTCTTTCTTCTTCTTCTTCTTCTTCTTCTTCTTCTTCTTCTTCTTCTTCTTCTTCTTCTTCTTCCTTTTCTTTAACCCCCGTAAACAATATCCCTCTCACCCAACTCACTCCAAGCCTCGCTACCTTTTGCCACCTCTAGTAACACCCTCAATGTCCGCTCTATATTATTTCTCTCTCTCTCTCTCTCTCTCTCTCTCTCTCTCTCTCTCTCTCTCTCTCTCTCTCTCTCTCTCTCTCTCTCTCTCTCTCTCTCTCTCTCTTTCCCTTCGCCGTGTGTTTTTAATTATCCTCCTATTTATTCTTTGTCCATTAAATCAAGGAAAAGGTTTATCTAGTTATAATATTAATCGGTTTTTCTCAGTGTATGTCCTATCTCTCCCCAGCCCTTTCCTCGTCTCTTGTTTCCCTGGAATCGAGTTAGGTCTCTCCATAATCACTGCTATTGTGATGTTGTCATCCCATTTAGTCCTATTCTATCCAAAAACCAGTTACTGCTCTTCGTGTTTCTGATCTATACAGCAGTATTGATTTGAAGTTAAAAATAGATATTCTAAGTTTGGTCATTATCATCAAGAGCCATGCCAGCTGGCATAGGCGTTGATGTCTCTCCACATATCTCGGTCTTTGATGTTCTTGATCAACTCTGCTGCTGATCCCATCCAGCATCATTTCTCTTGGTCGGCCTCTGCCTCTCATCCCCTCGATCTTTCCAGTCGTCACGATGTTTTCCTATGCCTCTCTTCTCATCACATGACTAAAGAAAACTATTTGTCTCTTTCAGATTGTTGTATATAATGTTCTAGTTTCATTAGTCTCTTTCAGACAATCGTCAATAGTTTGGCACTAGTTTTAATTTCTTCTGACTTCCAAGATTTCCTAGCGCTATGAAAGCTATCTTGCCATTTGCATTGTTATTTTATTATATCTATATGTCCCCCTTATAACGAAAGAAAAAGCAGCCGAGCGAGATGGAATAAGAATAAATGAATGATAAATGCTGGGATAATTTAGAACAGAAATAGTAATTACGATGTTGAAAAATATTTGTCACACGGGATGCATGCAACAGGGTGAAGAATGATCTGCCGATGCACACGTGTATGGACATGCAGGTCTATCCCGGGATTGTCAGGTGGACAGCAGCGGTTCTGTAGCTCTGCGCATGGGCATGTGGTGCTCTGAACCTTGCAATATTGTACCGGAGCTTCCACACGGACCTGCCATTTGGCCTGTGCTTTTCAACGCTTACAAAAGCAGGATATCGATGATAGAGGCTGTAGGTATTGGGCGAATTTAGACATGTGCAGACAATGTCCTTGTTTACAGACAGCCAGTTTGATGCAGGATAACATGGCATATGATACCACATCTAGACTGAGAATAAAGGTGGAGGCAGTCATAGTGGCGTTCCAATGGGACGAGGACATTCAGCACACGAAGGCGTGGCGTGATTGTAACCAACCCAAAAAGGATGCTGAGAAAGTTAAGACAGGCATGCTTCGCGACTTGGCAGGCTTCAATTCAACAATCAAAAATAGGGACCGTCTTTTGGGATTAATTTCCCAGGATATGCTGGTGTGGTGGAAAACGAGCATGTAGTCATATTGGCTGTGTCTGCACCAGGAAGTTGTGTATTGGCGCATGATATGTTAGACTTGATCGGAGACCTTTGTGATCGTGTGTTTAGTCGGAAGGACAAACAGATTATCATGGCCTTAAGAAAATGATTCTGCAGGAAGTAACCAGAGGAGCTTATCATCACTTACGACTTCGAACCAAACAAACATATAATCAGACTGCTAGCGATACAATTCCCGGTCTCCCTGGTTGAGAAGTTAGCAGCTTTCTCCGTAACCTCGAATGCTCTCGTGGTTGACGTGAGCGCACGAGAATTGGAAGCGGTTAGTGTCGCGCCAGTGACTTATGAGAGTATAGAGACGGTCGCTCAGAAAACAATGGCAAACTACTGTGCGTAATCTTGCCAAGAAATCAACAATCAGCTGAAAGATGCTGATGATGACAGCGATGTCCTGTAAAGGATATGCAAAACAGTTAGCGATACCATTAGTATTGGTACTCTTTACTGACTGTTGAAGCTTAGGATGCAGCAGGCATGGGAATGTCCCGATTGAAATGAAGTCGGTTCTTGACTCAACTCAACTTAGACAGAGGAGAAATCGGACGGTCATATCTATAGAATAGCTGGAAGCGCTGAATAAAGTGAATCAATGATACGCAGAAACGAGTTCCGACACCAACTCTGACAAAGCTGCTGTGATACTGTGGTGCTATTTAAACAACACTTTTGTTGGAGATGAGGACTCCGAGACCACTACCAATGACTGGCCAATCAGGAGAGTGAGAACAGCTTATTACACGAGAATAACGTTTGATTTTGACACTAGATTGTCTTTCGGGAATCACGTGGGAGAGGTGATGACAAAGACAGCACGGTCATCTATGCAATGACAGTGATGGCAGCGACGAATTGGGAACCTAAAACTGCATACACTGTGTACCAACAAGCAGGTAATATAGTAATATAGTTCTGTCTAGCGAGGAGTGGCTGGCCGAGTGGCTAGAATGCAAGGTTCTCCTTATGGAGCAACGAGTTCGAATCCTCGGTAATGAGTGGAATTTTTCTGTCGGGGGCGAAAAGAAAATCCAAACCTGCACAGTTTGTGGCGACTGTACTAGTCAGACAGCCTTAATTTCTCAGTCTTAAGACCCCAACCCGTCCTACACCGCTAAGTACTATAGACAGTAGATGATACTTGACAGCACGGTCTTGTATTGCTGACAATATTACCGTGGCAGCTGAAGACACTGAAACAGTTGCACAATGAGGCCATGAGCGTTATTTTCGAATGCAGACAGGGTACGGCCATCTCTTCTACTTCTATGAGCGTCAATCATTACTTGAGAATGTGCTATATGTTATCGTACTGGAAGAAATTATATTGGCAGAATAATAAACAAAGACGCTGGAAACCTGGCCAAGCCGACACACTGCAAACCTCCTCGTCATCGATTGGACGGCACATTTTGGAAACCGGTTACGTGATTGATAGGGACGAATGAACGAACCAACGAACGAACGAACAAAGGAACAAACGAACGAACGAACGAACGAACAAACGAACGAACGAATGAACGAACGGACGAACGAACATTATTTTCATAGGGTTAATAATTGAACACGCAGGCCTGTCTGACATTCTGCCCTTCTTCTCTATTTCCTCTCATACATTATTTCATTCAACATCACGTATGAAGATAATCTTAGACAACAAAAGAACAATAAGCATTAAATGAAAAATAATCAATAATACATGACTCACTGAGGCAATATTTAACATGGGCATTATAAATACGTAAGGAAGGTGTAACGTACCATTTTTAGCATGTTGTTTAACACACAAATTGTCGCTTGTTAAAGGTAGCTGAAGCAATCGCCATTAATCGACAGAAGCCAGTCTTTTTCAAACAGAAATATCATACTTTAAAATTACCGTGGTAGACAATTGAAATTACTGTGTGAATATGTATATTTCAGCTTGAAGGATTCATCTAATCACTTTAGTTTATGTTGTGTGATTTCTGCAGTGTGTACCTGACGAGATGCAGCGAAATATGCAATCTATTGTTTGTGTCTTCGTTATTCAAATGTATTCTACACTAAAATTCTTTAACCAAACATGTAATAGAGACACAAACGTTCAGAAAGATAGACGGACCTGACATGTGTTGGTAAATAATATATTCATTCAAGCAAACATTTTATTTGCAGGTAGACAAGTTTAATGATGATGTCGACTGGTGCATACCCCGCAGCGTTGCTTGTCATCCATGTTCTTTGGTTCCTCCTGTTGGATACCTGTACAGGTAACATGACCGAAAGTGCCATTACCTTGTGTCTGTTAACCAGATTTTCTCACCTGGGCTTCTGATAAACAGTTTGACTTGTTATGTAATGTAGAGGTTCTGATTTGTTTGAAAGGCAAATTAGCGAATTAGAAGTGTTTAAATGGGTAAATATGCATGCGTTAATGTTTATGTGAATGGTTTAGGATGTATGATATTCTGGTCGGGATCATTAGAGGCATGGGGTGCGACGAATACCTCTGACAATTAACTCACCGGATCAATCCCAGTGCTGAGAATAGAAAAGGTAAATGATTATGTTTCCTGAACCCCCCGCTACCATGTCATCGTGGTGTACAGGACATGTAAAACAAAATATTTGCCAACTCTGCTGTGTCATGTATTTTCCTAAGATGTCTGCACAATTAATTACATAGTCTTCCACGAGCTGGTTATCCGAGTTCTCTTCTTCCAGGAACAGTGTCTTCCATCAACGTTCTGTACAAACCACTGTTACGTTCAATGTGGGCAAAGTATTTCTGTTTCCCAGATATGATACTGATTATGGGGCATAAGGGATATGTGACAATGGGGTTTGCATACTTTTTGAACATTAGGTCATTGGTAGAGACTCTGGATAGGATCATGCCGCGTACTTCTTCCTTTTCCTCTTCCCTTCCTTTTTTTCATTTTCCTATTCCCTTCCTTTTCTTCCTTTTCCTTTCTTCTTTCCAGTTCCCTTCTTTCCTCTTCTTTTTCTTCTTTCCCCTCTCCTTCTTCCTGTTCGTCTTCTTCCTCGTCGTCTACTTCATCCTCATGCTCTTCCCAATCTTCTTCATCTTCTGCCTCTTCATCTTCCTCTTCTTCATCCTCCTCATCCAGTTCTTCTTATTATAATAATCTCCAATGTCACTACTCTTTCTTTTTTTGTATCCATTATGCCACCCTATATCACATGGGTGAACTGCCTCTATTAACTTCTTAAATTTTCAACAGGAAATCCGCGATCCTCAGTTGGAACTTCTCCTTCTCCTTCTCCTCCTCCTCCACCGCCGCCACCTCCTTCTCCTCCGCCTCCCCCTCCTCATTCTTCGTCTTCTTCTTCTTCTTCTTCTTTTAACTGTTCATCCTCCATTGCAGCATATGCCCTAAAACAACTAGCACTAAGCCCGTTGAGACTGGTTCATGACTATTTTGTGTTTACAGCTAAAAGAATGAAACAACCAGCCCCAGGCTAACCTTCCTTAATCACTTCTTACAACACGCATGGTGTCTGTTAAGATATTTTGCCTCCAGGATAACACCCGGTATCATACGGGCGATCTTTCTATACTAACTTCTTACATGTTTAATACGAGTTTCGCGATCGTCAATTAGAATACGATGTTATTTTCTTGAAAAAGTTATTTCACCAATAATAAACCTAGAGGGCAAGAATTTACGAGCACATTTCCATTCAGCAGTGATACGACCGAGAAGTTAAACTCGGATCTGACAGGCATTTCCTGTTCCAGGTAATGTGAAAATAACCAACGGCAACCCGGGGTTGGTTTCACATAACGGTGCCATTTAATCTTCAGCGTGATGTAATAATCGGCATCTTTGTTCAACACGGATACCACAGAGATCTTTGGATTGGATGCCGGAACATCACTCCATCAGTTTAAGGCGCTGCTGGGGAGAATCAGATCGCTGACAGGATGTCAAATTACGTCTTTGATGGCTGATAGATTGGAGGGAAGGATGTCTGTGTGCATAGTTCAAGCTGGCTTAGTAGAACAGACCTGCTTTCTGATCTATTCACGTCAATTCATATGTTTACCTGAAAGCATGGACGTGGCATCAAAGAAAGGTGTGTGTTTATTATATAATCACTGTATCTTAATTTTATTGCTTCAGGTACTTAGCAAGTATAATATAATCAAATATCAAATCAGAAGACGAGATCGAAAATAGATGCAATGAGGCAAACCAATCGACAAAGTGGTCTTTAAAATGTCTTAAAAGTCTTCATTGCACCGGGTTTTATCCCATATGGCTCTGTCTCTTTCCACAGGGCGGCCTGCCAAAAGCATTGCACAAAGCGCGAACTCCGTACCTCCAGCGATGACCCCCAGGAGTGAACCGAAATACGTAGCCCGGAATCGAATCAATAACCTTCGGATCGCGAGGCAGACGGTTTGACCACTTCGCCACGGAGTAGCCCCACTCATTGGATGAATGATATAAATTCTAAAGAACAAACAAGCACCAATAGTTACTAAGAAAACACTCTACAACACAATCTTTCTACCAACTCTATGCTACCAATGCCAACCCTGGACAATGACAGGGGGGGGGGGGGGGGGGGGGGGGGGACGAGAAAAGAAAATCACAACAAAAGACTTTAGATTCCTGAGAAGAATACTTAATGTCTCAAGAAGTGAGAAAATCGTAAATGGAGAAATCAGGACTAAAGTGGGAGTTATAGCAGCGTTTATCCTTATAGCACGTTAATATCCCAAGTATAAGTTTCAAACAGAAAGTCACAAAGTTAGTATTAAGGTGTTTAAGTATATATAAAATTTACAAACCAGTACAGTTGTTAAATAATAAACACATACCTATTTTGTGAGTATTAAAAGAAAGGGGGAAAGTTCACATTAAAATCTCAAGATTAAGTTTATGGAAAGTCATACAGTTAGAATTATGGTGGTGTGAAAAAAGCGAATAGAAAAGAAGTCTTCGGACACAATTAGGTCATCTCATCATCATCAAATCCTGTTCCTCTTGTACCTTGCGGTGTCGAGGCGAAGCATAAACAGCGTGATACAGCCCGTTTATAGGCTTTAGACATCGACATTCCCATAGACTATATTATTCCTTCCGTCCATCATGTACAAGGTCGGCTTCTTCTTCTGGTTTCATTTGGTCTCTATAGTTAGGTCGAAATATACAGTTTTCATCACCATAAAATAGATCTTTTGTCTGAAAAGTGTCTGAATCCTTTGGTAACTGTGTTGTGTCGTACATTTTCTTGCCCAAGATATCGGTGCAATTCTGTAGCCCTCCTCTTGCTGATTATTCTCGTTCTATTCGTCCACGAACATTAATGTTCTTTACAAACCACTTTAACGTTTAACCTTGGACAAAGTATTTCAATTTCCGAGATATGATATTGATTATGAATTATTTTCTGCGGTATTCAGATCTTCTAGAATGTCAGTATTTTTCTTCATCTTGGCTCGTTGCTATATTCTAAGAACGTGTCTGTAACATTTCGGTTTAAAATCCACCATTATTTTTATTAGTGATTGCAAAATAGACCATAAATCAGTTTCTTATGTCGCCACATGATAAACACATCATCATCATCATCATTATATTTTATTCATAAATTTTGAAAAGGAATGGGAAGAGAATGCAGATATGTCTTAATTTCCACCAGCTCTTAAATCAGTTTCATGTTTCACCGACTACACTGATGGCTGCTAGTTGTTAATGATAAAATGGTTCAGCTGGCTGGATCAAATGTGCAGGACATCCCATATCGTTCATGATAGCCCATAATTTGTTATGTTGAAAATAAGAGAGATACATAATTCTTTTATTTTAAACAAATATAATCCAGATCGTCAAACGAACCGGGTCTTCACGAGCCAACGGCGGATGTCGTAAGCTCCTAGCCCCCCCCCCCCCCCCCCCCCCCCCCCCCCCGCCATTCGCAGTCCCAAAATGTCGGTAAACGCGTGCAATAAAATTGACAAACCAAACAAATCCAAACAGGAAGCGGTTTATTTTTCCTTCTGATTTCACTGCCGAAGTAATTGCCAGAGTGTAATGTGAAAGCAGCTGATCCACATGTGAACAATTTACAAGAATTACTGTATACAGCTTTAAGACTGGACATGCAAAGACTAGACACTCTCAAAGACAACTGTCAGAAAACTCTTGAACAGAAGAGGCTTCAAAATCTCAAACACCGGCTGATGTTTATACATGTCGTTAAGAATATCCAGGGCTGTAAATAAATCCCTGCCTGGCTGACGTTATGTTTTATTCCCAATGTGCATGTTCGTGCTAGGGTACCGTGCGGTCATCGTGACATCGAAGAATTTATTTGACGTTTGTCATGAACTGGGTGGTATGTTCTCTTGTCTGGGTGGGCAAGTGGTGTTTACTGTTTTAGAGTGGATCTCCTGTTCTTTCTCAGAGTGGGCAAGTGGTGTTTTCTGTATTAGATTGAATATACTATTCTTTCTCAGAGTGGGCACGTGGTGTTTTCTGTCTTGGAGTGGATCTCCTGTTATTTCTCAGAGTGGGAAAATAGTTTTTTCTGTCTTGGAGTGGATCTTCTGTTCTTGGTTTGTTTTTTGTTTTTTGTCAGGCTGGGCAGGTGGTGTTTTCTGTTTTAAACGGGATCTCCTGGTCGTTCTCAAAGTGGGCAGATGGTGTTTTGTATTTTGAACGGGATCTCCTGGTCGTTCTCAGAGTGCGCAAGTGGTGTCTGGATGAATTGAGTTAAGTCAAAAACCGACATTACAGCACTCGGAACATTCCCATGCTTGCTCCGTCCTATCTTAATGACCCAGCGAAGAGTCCCAATACTAATAGCAATCTGGTTATGTATCCGTCTGGCCTAGCCTTGGACAACTAAGTGTCGACCAGATCCACTGTTCACTCCGTGCCGTACCATTTTGATGTTGGGGTTGGTTGTGATTTCTCTAGACGACTGCATTTACTCTGAAATCCAATGCTTTGGAGTCCAGGTCATTTGAGGACAGCGGGTGCGTTAGTGCAATCCTTAGGAGGTTGCCCTAATAATGTAATGAGCGTGGTCGGAGAAGGGTTCAGCTTCTGCGTTAGCCGTCAGCTAAGAGAAGGCAATACTGGCCAAATATCCATACGTTCCTTTAGGCTACATAAGTGTCAGGATTCCAGCCCTTACCAGACCCCTAGCAAAGAGTCGATGAAAAAATAAAAATGAGGTAAGTGAAATATTTCGGCCGCGTTAAAAGACATAACACTCTCATAAAAACCATAGTCGAGGGCAAGGTTGAAGGCAATCGAGCAAGTGGTAAACAGTGATACAAGTGGGATGATAACACCAAGAGATGGATGAACATCAATCTGGCAGGGCGAGAGACAGACAGTGTTGGAGATTCATTGCAGTCAACCTTCACTGTGGAGACGGCACCAGATTGATTGATTGATTGAGCAGTATCATGCCTCGGGGTCTATATTTTGTGGTTGTTTTTCTCGTCAGAGGACTGAATAGAACTTGCATTTATAGGATGGAGGTTGGACTTAAGACTTTTGTCCCGAGGTTGGTACCAAAATACCATCCCCGCGAGGACTGCATTGCAGAACACTCCTTTAACTCTGCAAACTCAGAACCCAACTGGGTGTGCAAGGCTGATGCCGAAACCTCACATGTGCGGAGAGGCGTATTACAATGTACCTAGGTCATGTTTCAGCACAGCACAAATGAGCCGGCTAGGATTATGCCAGGGTTGGTAACAGCGGCATTCCGTTGGTTAGAGGAGAACACTGCAACACACATTGCATGCATTATGGACTCAAGGAGTATGCTTAGTAAGGTGGAGAAAGGAATGTTTCGTGTGGAATGGCTATCCTTTCTTCAGATGTCACAGATTGTTAGAATTGTATGGATATTGATTTTGCCCTATCCATGCGGAAGTGCTGAGGAATGAACAGGCTGATAGGCTGGCAGGGAATGCACCTCTTAGTGGTGTATTACATATGGACATGGGAGAGATTGTCGTGCGTCTGAGGGTCCTGGTGGAGAAGGCATGGGAACAGACTGAGAACCCGTGTGTGGAAAGAATGAGATTGCGGCGAATCGGCAGGGGTTCTAGAAGAGTCTCAAAACACAAAACAGAGACCAAAGACCAGGAGAACTTTCAATCAGGAAGCGGTGGAAAAGATTAGTAGCCATTGAACGAGTGGACGGGGCGCTTATGGGAATGTCCTGAGTGCAGTGATGTCAGTTCTTAGTTCATCTCAACATAGATATTTTATTATCTTAAGACTCCAAAGCCGTGCAGATGCTGAACGGGACAATAATGTAGAGACTGCACATTGCTAAAATATGGATGATCGTTCAAGAGGTTATGGAATACTTGAGATCCAGTAAGGACATGCAGATAATGCACTATTTAATTAACCCACCAAGTGCCTGATAGTTGTACGATGTTTGTATGACGTTCACTTGTTTCTAATTGTTATTTTCATCATTCTCGCGACTGTTTACGATTTAATCACTAATATAATGATATTATGTGCAATTTATAACCAGAACAAACGCAGAGAAAAAGTTTATTATCGGCTAACTGCTATAAATACTGGCCTCACTTCAGGGCTATTTGGAAATGTCGTCCCTATATACTGGTCTCACTTTATGGACATTTGGTAATATCGTCCTTACATACTGGTCTCACTTTATGAACACTTGGAAATATCGTCCCTACATACTTGTCTCACTTTATGAACTTTTGGAAATATCGTCCCTACATACTTGTCTCACTTTATGAACATTTGGAAATATCGTCCCTACATACTTGTCTCATTTTATGAACTTTTGGAAATATTGTCCTCACATACTGGTCTCATTTTATGAACATTTGGAAATATTGTCCCTACATACTGGTCTCACTTTATGAACATTTGGAAATATTGTCCCTACATACTGGTCTCACTTATTGAACATTTGGAAATATTGTCCCTACATACTTGTCTCACTTTATGAACATTTGGAAATATTGTCCCTACATACTGGTCTCACTTTATGAACATTTGGAAATATTGTCCCTACATAATTGTCTCACTTTATGAACATTTGGAAACATCCTTTTTCTACGGGATGAGGTATTCAGTCCCACTCCAGTCGCTGTCCCACTCCAGTCCTCCTTTGTCGGCTGTTACGATAAGCATCGTGTGTTACAGTTTTCCTATTCTTTGCACTCCTTATGGTCTCTGGTAACATATCGGTGTTTCAAAGTGTTTACGGTTGTGCTGTATATTTCGTTTGCTCCTTTTGCGTACATTTTACCAGTTGTCACTAGGTTCCCATGTGTATTTCACTTTTTAATTTAAAATAGAAATGTTAGTTGCATGTACTTTACAGGAGGTTTCAATCAACTCTCTTTTAAGTTCACTAATTTGTCATTTCTTTCTGAACATCTGACTCCGCACGCTATAGAAAAATAAAAACATCAAGTGGTTTCCTTTCAAATCGACCTCGGCCTATTTCGAATCCTCCAGACGGTATATCGGGAAATTGAGGTACTGCGCCTCTCAAAATAGAAGGGAAAACTCATAACCAAGTGGTAAATGGAAGATGCACAACAGAGATTAAGAGTAGAATAGGGCAAGCAAAACCTGCATTTCAGAAATGAAGAGTATCTTATGCAATAAGCCACTATCATTGAATGTAAGAAAGAGAGTGCAGAAGTGCTATATAGAACCTGTTTTGCTATTATGGCAGTGAATCTTGGAATGTAAATGAATAAATTAAGACGAACTTGGAAGCAACAGAGATGTGGTTCCTGAGACGAATGTTGCGAATTACTTGGACTGTCAAAGTAATTAATAACGATTGCCTGAAAGAGGCTAATGAAACTAGAACATTTCTTACAACAATAAGAAAGAGATAAACAGCTTTATTTGGTCATGTGTTGAGAATATAGGTATTGGAGAACATCGTGACAACTGGAAAGATCGAAGGGAAAGGAGGCAGAGGCAGACCAAGAAAAATTATGCTGGATAGATTGCGACGGCGGCATGGAGGAATATCATCACCAGAGTTGATCCAGAAAACCAAAGACCGAGATCTGAGGAGATTCATGAGCTGCTATGCCAGTTGGCATGGCACTTGATGGTAATAATAATGATGATGATGATGATGATGATGATGATGATGATGATGATGATGATGATGATGATGATGATGATGATGATGATGATGATGCGTCTCACTATCCTCTAAGCCACGGCTCCTGTGTTCGCTTTTTTAACAGAGCCTAAATGCCTCGATTGTCCACATATAATTAATTTACCACTGCACTTTTCGTTTGCTTCTGGAAGAAATACCCCGTGTGTGTTCTCTCACATCACCTGATGATATCCACTATCATCGGAAAGCATATCTCCGCTGCCGTCAGTTAGCTGTACACATATCTGAACATTGTTGACTCAGGGGCGTTGCCTTGTTTGATAGTTTTGACATGATGCAATTATACTGGGAAGGAGGCACAACAATACGATAGCTGTGAAGGTAAACACACGGAGGTATGATAATGCAATGGTTAGTACGCTGGCCTACCGCGCGGTGTGTTCGAATCGCTCTCAAATCGAGGATTTAATAAATACAAATAAAATCAACTTTTTTTAACGCGTAGTCCATATAAGTGCTGCTAATTCTACATGGTGTATTTTTAATGACTGTGCAGTGTTTGAAAATATTGCCGGTCCAAGTTTTGTATTTACCTATTATGCTGCATGAAATTTACAGAGGGTAAATACAAAACTTGAACAGGGAATATTATCAAACACTGCATAATCACTAAAAATACACCCTATAGAAGGACAGGACTGCTGTTTATGTGTCGATTCGCTTTCCCAATTACTAGTCCCTCTCGCTATCAGGCGAGCCCACTCACATCAGCACACCGGATGTTTAAGAACGGGCGCTCTGATCTATTCGGCCATGATGACCTCCGTATCAAGTGTATCAAGTAATGATCGGGGAGTGATACTGACCAATCTCCCACCGACGACCGATTGGTCGATAAAATGTGGGAACAGCACCATATATCCACTGCTCCTCAAGTCGTGAAAAAAGGCACTCTACGTTTGTGTGTTCTAAATATAGGGTGTTTGTAAAGTCTCACTACACTTTGTATTTAGAACAAATTTCAAACATGAAGTACATGACGCCATCAAAAAATGTGTTCCACAGTCCATCGTTAAGGGCAACGAATGGCTGTCGTCCGCTGGAATAATTATTTGCAGCCCAATCAGAATGGTGTTATCAACGGAAGAAAGAATTATGTTTTATTTCTTCTACATACAAAGTGTAGTCAGACGCTACAAACACCTGGTATAATCACAAGACAGAATTCTGACGTTAAGTTATAAACACTTATCCATCAACCAGTTTTCGTTAATTTATGTAAAGTTGTTCTTTGTTTAGACATATCCACACAAGGAAGTTCGGTCTCCTTTCGTAAGGGAGTGGGTTGTATTAGTGGCCTTACTCTCGAAGTATACATAATATTAATGCAACTGCTGTTAAGATGTGGAAATGTAAACAATATAAAATAACACAAAGTAATGCAGCTTTACAGAGCTCAATACGGAAAACAGGACGCGCGACTAGCCTTCATCGGTCAACAAATATATGAACAAAACATCTATATATATATATAAAAGGCGATGTATGTATGTATGTATGTATGTGTGTCCGTTATTTATGCGTTCGCGAACGGTCCATCCGATTGAGATGAAATTTTCCAACGTCTTCTTCTCATTCCAGTGCAACCAACTGTCATAGTTTTTTTTAGTGTACTATCAGCTATCCTTACTAAAATTTAATTTTGTAATTACATGACTGAACATAAGAAAATATAAAACAAGGGACATAACTTTTAGTAGCATTGTTATATCTTAAGTTAAGTAACCTGGCTATAGATAGATAGATAGATAGATAGATAGATAGATAGATAGATAGATAGATAGATAGATAGATAGATAGATAGATAGATAGATAGATAGATAGATAGATAGATAGATAGATAGGTACGTACGTACGTACGTACGTACGTACATACATACATACATACATACATACATACATACATACATACATACATACATACATACATACATACATACATACATACATACATACATACATACATACATAGACAGACAGACACACAGACAGACAGATCCCCGCCAGGCCTTGTGCGAAGCCGGGCCGGGTCAGACAGACAGACAGACAGACAGACAGACAGACAGACAGACAGACAGACAGATCCCCGCCAGGGACTGGGCGAAGCCGGGCCGGGTCAGACAGACAGACAGACAGACAGACAGACGGGAACGGGAACTTATATGACTACTTATATGAATTAAATGAGATGCTCCCCATCAGGGTCTGGGCGAAGCCGGGCCAGGTCAGACAGACAGACAGACAGACAGACAGACAGACAGACAGACAGACAGACAGACAGACAGACAGACAGACAGACAGACAGATAGTTGGGAACGGGAGCTTATATGACTACTTATATGAATTAAATTAGATGCTCCCCACCAGGGACTGGGTGAAGCCGGGCCGGGTCAGACAGACAGACAGATAGACAGACAGACAGACAGATAGTCGGGAACGGGATATTATATGACTACTTATATGAATTAAATTAGATGCTTCCCACCAGGAGCTGGGCGAAGCCTGGCCGGGTCAGACAGACAGACAGACAGACAAGCAGACAGACAGACAGAAAGATAGACAGATAGATAGATAGATCCCCGCCAGGGCCTGGGCGAAGCCGGGCCGGGTCAGCTAGTAACATATAAAACCGGGAAGGCACTATAGTGACTACAGTAAGACATAGGAACGGGATGAGAAAAATGGAAAGATGGAGAAAAAATGGGTACAATGAAAAGAAAATGAAAAAAAAAATGAACAAAATGTGCTACTTATCTCAGAATCCTCGGTTGTGGTACTAACGAACGAACGAACGAACGAACGAAAGAACAAGCAAACTTTACTTTAAAAGGGTAACAAATTGGGCACGCAGGCCTGTTTTACATTCGGCCCTTTCGATCACTCATCTTTTATTCATCAAATGTGCATGTTACATTTACATAGGGGGGGAAAAAAACATTTTCAAATGGATTTTGTAAGCATAAACAATGCATATTACGCATGGTACATTCACATGGGGGGGGGGGGGGGGGGGGGGGGGGGGGGACATCGTCAAATGAAAGTTGTAAACATAAACAGTGCATATTGCAATGTTTTGAGATACATTCCCCCATCCATCCTCACACCCCGCAGCCACCCACACGTCCCTCAGACACCCACAATCCCCCACCCACCACACCCCCACCCACCCACACAAACCTCCACGCACTCACACAGACTCAGGCAAACATACATGCCGCCACCCACCCACTGATCCCCCACCCACATATATTTCCCCACCCACACATACATCCCCCACCCATTCCATAACCGACACGCACACACCCACCCACATATTCTCCACCACACACCCACACACCCGCAACCACCCAGCTAAGCACACATCACAAAACCACACACACATACTCCCGTCAACCCACACATCCCGCACCTATCCACACATACATCCCGCACCCTCATACCCGCCACCTCTTAACTACACATCCCCCACCTATACACACATCCCCACCCACAAACACATCACCCCACCTGCCCACACATATCCCCCACCCATAAACACCTAAAAACCACACACCTCCCACCCACACACACCCCACCACCCACATATACCCCACCCACACACATCCGCCGCTCACACACATCTTCCCACAAACACACACATCCCCGAACCATACACTCATCTCTCACACACATCCACCCACTCACGTATTCATCCATCAACCACTCACACCCACACATCACCCACCCGCCCATCAACATATGCATATCTCATCTACCCTCCACCCACACACACCCCAACCTGACATATGTAGCACATTTCGTTTCATTTTGTCATTTTCTTTTCAATGTTCTCGTGTTTTATTGTCTTTCCTGTGTGTCATCAGTCGAGATTTAGCCAGGCGATGGTGTTATCGTGACTGTACAGTTCTGAACGTAGCAGCGAAACTTCACATGTCAGAGAAACAGTTGCTGTAGTCACAATCTTTTGACTGCTTTTATAAGAGACATTAACGTGGAGGTCTGCTTGAGAGCAAGAAAGAAACAGAAGCCTCTCGTTAGAAAGAATATATGTTTTAAAACAATTAACAGGCCTCTTTTCACATCATGATGTTAGATTGGTATATAATGCTAGCCTCATATTCTTAGACTTGGCCAGTCCGCCAGCCGCTGCTCGGTGATTTATCAGGGGGAGTGGGGGGGGGGGGGGGTGTAAATAAAACGTAATGATGTATGTGTCTCGAACATACCGTGTGTGTGTAAAGTCTCACTACACTTTGTATGTAGAAAAAATTTGAAAAAAGAAGAAGTACATGATGTCATCAAAACACTGTGCACCACAATCCATTGTAAAGCAATATACAGCGAATGGCTGTCGTCAGTTGGAGTAATTCTTTCAACTCCAAACAGAATTGTGTTATCAACGGAAGACGATTTTTTCACGTGTTCTACATACAAAGTGTAGTGAGACTTTACAAACACCCGGTAGAATTGCTTTAGCCGTATTAAACGTCACAGTGATTTAGGGAGCAGTAATGGAAGGTACGGTGTTTAGAATAAGAGGTAACAATAACACGATGGGCACAGGGCATTAAAGACGCCTTGGCATGGACATGCAAGAGGCAGGGCAACTATAGTCTGTTTACTTTTGTATGGCCCAATATAAAATTCCAAATCTCAGTAGCCAACTGAGGGAAAATGATAAGATTTAGCATATAACCTTATCATTATGTCTACGCAACAACAAAAAAATTTTGTTCTGGAGATTGTACAGCAGATTTCAAAGTTTGTTTATATGCAGTATATAATTTATGGGTCAGAGTACACCCATAATTAAATGTATTACGTCTTCACACGGAAACATTAGCATTGAATAGTTAATATTCTTGTGGGACATGGGACTAGCCTTATAACAAGAGCCTCGTGTAGTGGAAAGGGGCATTACTGTGAAACAAGTTTGTTAGCGAGAAATCACTAGTTTTTCACCAAAACATCAAAGAAATGTCGCCGCTTTTTATGATTTCAGTTGCTTTTGGGCCTATCAAAGACATATTCCTTGGGTGGGGGTAAATATAAGACGGCAGGAAAAAAATCATAACGATGCAACAGACAGTTTTTATCGTGAATGAAAGCATTCCTTTCTGGAGAGAATATAGTAAAGGATCAACGATCTTACCGACTGGCTGCGATGAGCGCGAATGTCTGAAAAGGTTCTGCTACACAATATTGATATATCTAATGAAACTGACGCCTAAACTAAAGACAGCGTTCTCACATAATAATGACCATCTCGTTGTCAGTAAAGAGAGCCTCTCATTCCACACAGAAACCCCCCACCCCAATAACATTATTTTTACGGCTTTTATCTACGTCAGCAATACGAAACATTTTTTTTTCCATTGGATATAAATACTCACCAGTCGTGCAGAGTGTCTTTATTGATACAAAGATACAAATAAACACTCTTTGTTTCTTCTTCCCAAATCTTGGAGTAGTTGGTTCATCGCACCCCTTGCATTTTCTATAACTTATTTCCACATGTGTCTGTTTCTTGCCAATATTTGAATCTCTAATATATTTATTCTTCTCCATTTCTGAATGTGATCAGGACATCTCATAGTAGTCTTCTCTGTTTTCATTTGCCACCGATAGTAAGTACATCTACTAGGAAGTTCAACATCGGGTGAGCAGTATAAACACATAAAGAATCACTAAACGTTTAGGTTCAGTACCACCTTCGTCGTTAAAGCAAACAACGTTATTAACATCTACACAGTTGAATGAGATTAAAAAGCGTAGGACTTCTTTGTTGCTATTGGAGAGTAGCCATATCATTTCTTCTTCTTCTTCTTTCGTTCGCCTGAAATATGCTTATAACTGCAATGTTGTCTCTCGTATGAATCCAACAGTCTTTGTTAGTTCATTCAGCGGTCCATAGAGTTTATCTTCCACTGTTGTCTCTCTAGGCCAGAAGGTTCGCCTGGATATGTTGTAGTTTGGGCAATCCTGGAGTATGTGCTCTGCTGTCTGCGACGCCAAACCACATGTGCACATGGCTGAGTCACCAATCTTGAATTTTGTATACATGTGGTTGCGTAATCTATTGTGTCCTGTTCTGAGGCGCAGAAGAATGACCTGTTCTGGTCTGTCCATAACGTGGTAGTCGTCTTGAGTAAGGTTTGGTGGCCTTCTGACTGATTTGATCATTCTTTTCTTTTGGTGGTATGTAATGGGCACATCAGGTTGTTCTTCATTTGCTCCTTCTTTAGCCAATCGATCAGCTCTGTCGTTTCCGGGGACTCCACAGTGGGATGGTATCCACTGTATGGTGATCTTACGCTGACTGCTAAGTTCAGAAAGTAGTGTCTTCAGAACTGGCAACTTCCCAGACAGGAGCGCCTCTATTACGGATTTTGCATCTGTCAATATCACCATATCATTTGAATTCGCATGTTTTAACTGGATTTATGTGGTTTTTTGCATTATCTCCGCATAACGCTGCTAACATTCTGCACAATGTTACTTGAAATGAAATCGTGATGTGTTGATTATGCTGATGTCTCACAACTATCCTACCCCATTAGTTTGAATATTCTTGCACAGTTCATTATTTGATGTCTATGTGTCAAGCACACGCAGATAACTAACGTTTGTGGTATTCTGCATTGAGAAACTCATAGCAGCATGTCATAATAACACAATTTAACAATGAGATCGCTGTATTTGTAGCAAATTAAATAGCTAGTTAGTTGCATGGAGGAGCGGCTGGCCAAGTGGCTAGAACGCCGGACTCTCATTCGGAAGTCCCGAGTTCGATCCCTCGGTAAGATGTGGGATTTGTTTCTGTCGGGGGCAAAAAAGAAAATTCTAACCTGCACAGTTCGCGGCGACTGCACTAACCAGGCGGCCTTAATTCCTCAGGCTCAAAGACCCCTCTGCCATACACCGCAAGGTACTATATTGGCAGTAAATGACAGCTTTATTTTTTTTACAGTTAGTTGCATATTCTTTACAGAACGTAGCATTCAACACCTGCATTTATTGGCTTTTTGTGATTTCTTGGCACGTTTACGTTCAGTAGTTTGCCACTGCTTTCTGAACGACCGGCACTTACACCATTGTATGAAAATGAACGCAGGGCGGCCTGCTTCCAAATTTATCAAAGCTGTGTTTCGAACCTCTTCGCTACAGAACTTAAACACACACACACACACACACACACACACACACACACACACACATATATATATATATATATATATATTTTCATGTTGTATGCTCTTGCTGCTGGCGACATTGTGTTCATTTTCATTAAACGGTTGAAGCAGTTATGTCTTTGATTTTCAATGAATTTAACAACTCGTTTTGCACCATATTTAACGATGCTTGAATTAAGAGTTAAATGTGAGTTTGGGCAGGGAGCGGTTTATAAGAGGACGACTTCGATGTGTTTACATCTCTTGTGACAGAGAGACGATCAGCATCTATACCTCGCAGCACTTGCTCTGCTAGACGAAGCCTCTAAGACTTTGTCCGGAGTGTGACAATATCGATTCTTAAATCAATGAATCAAGTTAATAAGCGTGCAGCTCCGCCTGAACAAACCAGACGCAATCACGTTACTGTCCTATTTTACTTCATCCACATAAGTTTAATCACTTTGCTCTTTCGTCCTTTTCAATTAAAATCACACTTCACACATTTGCTCCATGTGACTTCCTCATTCGTCCGATCCTATCCATCATTCCTGTAAAGTCGTTCGACATTCTGGGCGCCATCGTGGTTTCGCTTTATTACTGTATCCACATTTATATTGATTCTTCTTTCATTTCTTTTGATCTAGGCTTAAGTCTCATTGCATGTCTTACGCGTTCCTTTTTCCGTGAGACAAACTGTATTTTCAATAGAAATAGAGGTTAGCGTAGTCAAGAGTCGGTTTTCCACTTTTGATTAATCTCCACTTTCATTAATCTCCGCTTTCATTAATCTCCACTTTCCTTAATTTCCACTTTCATTAATTTCCAGTTTCATTAATCACCACTTTCGTTAATATCCACTTTCATTAATTTTCACTTTTTTCACTTTTTCACACACGTTTGTGTCAGGTCTTAGTCAGATATGACTGAGCTACCGTATAACAGTAGACGGTACTACCTGCTTTCTGTTAGCGCATAACGTTGGGCGGCGCTTACCAAACCCGACACCCCACATTGTGCCAACGGCTTCGGGCGGAAGAGCGCACTTGAGAGAGTACAAGCCTTACCCTGGTGCGAGGAAATGCAACCTAAAGACAAAGTGTCATGGCAGGGCAGACCAGGCCCTAAGCCTTGGTCTGCAACTGGTCTAGGATCGAAGCTCCGACAGGCGGACAATTAGAGCATTGCTTTGCTGATCCGGCAGCTTCTGCAGCTTGTCTTGTTCCAGATGTATAGGTGTTACCTTTCCTCTGGAGTGAACTAGGCAGGCCGAGGGAGGGATCATGCTGCATGGGCAACACATGATCTCTATATTTTAGTCCAGGCTTTGTGCTATGGAGAGGCAATAACTCCATCCCTTACAAACTATCGTCTGTCAAGACGGCAAGGTGCCAATGATAATTTTCACTTTCATTAATCCCCACTTTCATTCCTCTCCACTTTCATTGATTTCCACTTTCATTAATCTCCACTTTCATTTACCTCCACTTTCATTAAACTCCACTTTCATTAATCTCCACTTTTATTAATCCCCACTTTCATTAATCTCCACTTCCATGTATCTCCACATGCATTAATCTCGAACAACAACGATAGTCTCGAAGCAGTTTCCCGCAAAGGGTTACGTTAAGATGATAGCGCCACTACACTTTGTCCATCTGAATGTACCGTGGCAACAGTGGTCAATCTTGCCCTCACTTTGGCAAGGGACGAGCTCCCGCGTCAAACCCGCTTCAGACCGTGCACATGACAGTACCAGTGCAGTTCGCTTTCAACTTCGTTAGGGCGCCTACATACACGTTGCATGTTTTTGCAGGACGGTGCGCTCAACCTCAGGTTGATTTTCTAGGCAATTTTACGTTCGGCAGTTTGCCATTGCTGTTTGAACAAGAATTAACCGTTTTAATGCAGTTTAATGCCGGTGTTGGGATTGAACCCCATACACCGCCATCAGCGCACAGGAAGTGCGTGTGATCTTATCTTTTCGGCCGCTTTGACGTCTTTTAATTAATCCTCGACCACATGAAAATTCCAGCGACTGCAGACTATTTATTTTAGGCGCTCGTTCGCTTTGAACACAAGCGTAGTCCATACACACTACGTCTAGCAACATTTGACGGATTTTTGCGTGTGGTTTAGCTTTCCCTATTACCAGTGTCCCTCACCATCAGGTGAACTCACTTCGATTTCAGAGGTACCTGTAATTTACGTCCCCAAGTCAACGATGTTAGTCCAACTGACCGGTGTAGGGGTTGAACCCCTTACCTCGGCATCAGCACACCGGATGTTTAAGAACGAGCGTTCTTATCCATTCTGTCATGTTGACCTCCAACTGCGGAGTATATTTTTAGAATGCTGAACTAGAAGGGGGTAATCTGTAAATTACCTCCCGCCTCACTAGTAATGTTTTCGCGCTACACCGGCCAGTTTTCTCGCCACACATGCCATTTTTCTCGCAACCAGCCATTTTTCGCCCGACCCTGCCATTTTTCGCGCCACACCAGTCATTTTTCGCACCACACCAAAACTACTAGCTCTCATTTACCTGGTGTCGAACTCAAGACCCTTTCCTCCGTTTTGTGGGTCTGGAATTCAGCATTTGTCAGTTTGAAAATTAGTGGCCACGTTAAAGGTAAACTTGGTGTAATTACACACACTGATGGTCTGTAAGGAAATGGATTTCCTTCTGGTTAGACAAATGTAAAGATAATTTTCTTGCCTCCGCTTCCTCTGTACCACAGAGATGCAGGTCATTACGTTTATGTGTTTCTAGCACTGCTTGATTACTTTGTACACGCCTCATCTAATTATTGGCGTGAATTTAACGCATCTCTGTGACGTTTAAAATGTATCTTTAGTGGAGGATTTTTCCTATTATTTGTTAATACATTTAGAACAAATAGTTTCTGTTTATTTTACTTAGATACTGCAGATCATGCTCCTTCTTATTTCGTTTCGTTAAGTTTAGTACACGCACCCAACGACAGTGTAATAAGGCATGGACAGTTTTTATGTTAATCAAAATTAAGGTGTAGGTAAATTAAGTATATAGTGTTTTTTTTTTTTTTTTTTTTTTTGGCCTCAATATAAAATTCAATATCTCAGTAACCAACTGAGGGAACATGATGGGATTTAGTATATAACCTTGTCCACCCAACAAAAACTTTTTGTTCTGGAGATTGTACAGCAGATTTCAAAGTTTGTTTATATGCGGTATATAAATTACGACTTAGAGATTACGTCCATCATTTTAACAGTATTACAGATTCACCAAGACACATCCAAGCATTTTTTTAAATTTTCACGTGATTTCCGTTTTGAGACAAACAGCGCGAAGATCGGGGGGGGGGGGGGGGGGGGGGGGGTTCAGAGGTGTCTCCAAATAGGGGTTATTTAATGAACCGTGATTATATAAATAAACTAGCTGACAAGGCCCGGCTTCTATCTATCTATCTATCTATCTATCTATCTATCTATCTACCTATCTATCTATCTATCTATCTCCTGCCTGCCTGCCTGCCTGCCCGCCTGCCGGCCGGCTGGCCGGCCGAACGACCCACCCACCCACCGACCCACTCACACACCTACCATTCTGCCTACCTACCTACCTATCTTTCTTCCTACATACCTACCTACCTACCTTTCTGTCTGTCAGTCTGTCTGTCTGTCTGTCTGTCTGTCTGTCTGTCTGTCCACGCTATTAAATATGTATAAAAGTTACTGGAAAAAATGTGAGGACCATGTGTTGAAAGAGGAAGAGGACTATTGGAGAAAGGATGGATTGAATTTTATGCAACCGAGAGCAATCATCAACCTACTGGAATCGTCCGACACAGATTAAGGTCTGAGCAGATCGCAGACCTTAATCTACGTACGCACTTACTGGGATATTTTGCTCCAACTATTCAGACGAATTGCAGGCCCTAAACATTACAACATCAGCATCAGCTGAAGAAACAAGAAGGAAATGAAAAATAAGGTAAGAAATATAGTCCTTCTACTTTCCTGTTAATTTACAAATTATTTACCCCGTGCCTCTGTAAATTCTCTGTCTTTACTAATATTACACATTGCACCCCTCTCTGGATTCTCCGTGGTGAAGTGGTCAAGCCGTCTGACTCGGGCTCCGAAGGTTGTATGTTCGATTCCGGGCCGCGTCCTTCATTTCACGAGTGCATTTTTTCGGAGACTCCCGAGGGTCGTCGCTGGAGCTACGGAGTTCGTGCTTTGTGCGACGCTTTCCGCGCTGCGAAAAGAAACTGAGCCATATGGGATAAAAACCCGGTGCACTGCAGCCGACCCTGTCGAATTTAAGCTACTTCTTTCATTGCACCCACTCCCATACGAATCCGGATACGCCTTTGTGTATCGTCTGAATTGGCAGGTCTCCAATTTCTGTAAACTTAATTTTGTTAGCGAGAAATAACTAGTTGTTCAGCAAAACATCAAAGGAATGTCGCCGCTTTTGATGATTTAAGTTGTTTTTGGACCTATCAAAGACATATTCCTTGGGTGTGGGTAAATATAAGACGGCTGGAAAAATTTCATAACGATGCAACAGACAGTTTTCAAAATAATTGATCGTGAATGAAGGCATTCAAATCGGAACATACTATAGTATGCCAAACCCGCACCAAAAATTGCGCCAACAACTTCGGGCGGAGGAGTGCAGTTGGGACGGTACAAGCCTTATCCTAGTGCGAGGAAATGCAGCCTAAAGACTAAATGTCATGGCAGAGCAGTCCAGGCCCTAAGCCCTGGTCGGCAACTGGTCTAGTATCGAAGCGAAGAATGGCAGACAGTTAGAACATTGCTCTGCTGATCCGACAGCTTCTGCAGCTTTCTTGTTCCAGATATATTGGCGTCACCTTTTCTCTGGAGTAGACTAGACAGGCCAAGACAGGGATCGTACTGCGTTGACAACACGTGGTCTCTGCAATTCAGCCCAGGCTTTTTGCAATGGAGGGGTTATTACAGGGCCGTGTTGTAGATTTTCTCAGTATGATGCACGTCTTCGAAATGCTGCCCCTTAATGATGCAAGTCTCCGAAATGCCACCTGTCCTCCGCTGCTTATGTCGTCCCCTTACAGTGCCGCTTGTTGCAGCCGCCTCTCTGTATCATACCACGGCACGGTCCTGGGTTATTAAGCCTTTTTTTTCAAACGTAATGTAACAAACAAACTATCGTCTATCGTCTGTCAAGACGCCTAGGTGCCTGTGAGTGAGTTGGATGTTAAAAGAAAGGGTGACTGCTATCCGTCTGATACCAAGACGAATGGACCTTACATGTGACTAGTTAACTCGACAAACAACAAAGACACAAACAAATTAGACTTAACGCTTCATCACAGTCGGTGTCTTCCCCTTCTAGTTTTGCCATTCTGCGTTTTTCATGATTGGAGACGGGTGTAATTTTCTGTTTTGCACTTGTCTTGTTGAGTGTGCTAATGACATTTGTTTTATTTCTTCTCGTTTACGCCATCTAGCCATCTTTTCCTGGTGGTCCTCTCGCCTTATACCCCGATGTTTTATATAGGACGCTCTAGCCGCTAGTTGATCGTGTTCTGCTTTAACTAAATATTTGACCAATTTAATCCTTTGGTTTTCTATAAATTCAGTAATCCATGTTATCCCTAAATTTTTTTATAGTTTCTCATTTCTCTCTCTATCTCTTTTTGTTTTTTTCCCAGCTGCGTTTCTAATGCCTCTCATCTCGCATGACATGATTTCACGTATTTGGGTTTCTAGCGCTGTCATTGTTCACATCATTCATTTAACAATGTTTTGTTTTCTATGTGAATATAAAATTTACGATAGATAATTGACGCACGAAAGATGAGGGATTGGAAGGGCCAAATGTAAACGGGCCTGTGTGCCTAATCTGTGACCCTTTGAAAGTAAAGTTTGTTCGTTCGTTCATTCTTTATTGTCTGGCATTGAAACACTGCATCGGAACGAATAAAGCATCTATCATCTTCTCAATTCTTTGTCAACGAACACCAAAAAAGGCGGAGAGAGGAAACTCCTCTAGCAATAGAAATATCACAAAAATGAATGCAAACACCACAACGGATGAAGAACAAAAACAGGAAGCACAGACAGCGAAACATGAATGAATGATGTGAGTACAGGAAAGACGCGGAATTTTACGAGGTTATCTCGACCCCAGCGCTGGTTGGAAAAACACATTTCCAGCTTCTGTTTGGGATTCACATCGGATAACTGTTTTGGTAAGCAGCGCATTAACCACTATGTCACCGTGGTACCTATGGTTGTGTACTGTATTTACAACAACAGTAAGCAACCTTTTGTCTGAGTGCTGAATGTCCTCAATGTGTAGTCGGTTCTATTCAGAAAAGGTGAAACGCATCTCATCTCTGGCCATGTCCATGTCTACCCCCCCCCCCCTCCCCCCTCATGCACTCTCATTCCCAAGGCTTCTGCAATGTTCTGTTCAATCTCTGGCTATTTCTCCCGTATCATGCACTTTTATTCCAAAGGTGTCTGCAATGTTCTGTGTCTATCTCTGGCTATTTCTCCCGCCTCATGCATCTCATTTCCAAGGTGTCTGCAATGTTCTGTGTCCATCTCTGGCTATTTCTCCCGCCTCATGCATCTCATCTCCAAGGTGTCTGCAATGTTCTGTGTCCATCTCTGGCCATTTCTCCCACCGCATGCACTCTCATCTCCACGGTGTCTGCAATGTCCTGTGTCCATCTCTTGCCATTTCTCCCACCGCATGCACTCTCATCTCCAAGGTGTCTGCAATGTCCTGTGTCCATTTCTTGCCATTTCTCCCACCGCATGCACTCTCATCTCCAAGGTGTCTGCAATGTCCTGTGTCCATCTCTAGCCATTTCTCCCACCGCATGCACTCTCATCTCCAAGGTGTCTGCATTGTTCTGTGTCCATTTCTTGCCATTTCTTCCACAGCATGCACTCTCATCTCCAAGGTGTCTGCAATGTTCTGTGTCCATCTCAGGCCATTTCTCCCACCGCATGCACTCTCATCTCCAAGGTGTCTGCAATGTTCTGTGTCCATCTTCGTGCAGATCGTTCCCCGCCTCTTCTTCCAGGATCCACGCCTCCCATGACTGCTCTACCCGAGTCACTGTGACGCTTTATATTTCTACATTTTATTTTCCGAGACACAGTATTCTTTATGAGTCATTTGTCTTATATGTTCAGATGTTGCTGACTTTCAGTATTGTTCTTCTTCTTAGTTCACTTTTTCTGTAGCATTTAAGCCCAAACGCCCCGATATTAATTTTACTGGTTGCCAAATGGTTCATGACACACAATCATATATTGCCGCAGGAAAGAAGCAATCTGTTAGAAATTTTATTTCAACTTGTTGGCTTGTGTTGTACCACATATTCTTAATACTTGTGTGCTGAACATGATCGTCCATATTCCTCTGTTAGGGCTTCCGGTGAATTATAGACATGGCAAGTGATGTCACCTTCCAACTGGCTTCCATCCGTGTGTCGCGTTACAAGTCCCCAGCAATTCACCATTGTCATGTGGACGTGAGAGTTTAAGGTCTTTGTGTGCACAAGGCTTTGAACTGTTTCTCGTGTCTAGTGTTTCCTTTAGTTTCTGCGTATTTCCTGTAACGTTTTTGAGAGCACACCCGTAATTGTGAATTTATTTCTCATAGTAATTAACAGACCCCAGCTATCCCCAGATTATTGTTATCTCATTGTTTTACAGGGTGTATTTTAATGACTGTCGGGTTGTGAAAAGACTGCCGTTCCAATTTTTGTATTTACCGTTTGTGGAGTTCATGCAACATAAACGGTAAATACAAAACTTCTAACGGCAATATTTTAAAACACCCCACAGTCATTAAAAATACACACTGTAGTTTTGCAGCTAGTGTCTGATGGACAGTGAACAAAGTTTACAAATCCCGCATACGGGATTCGAAATCATCCGCAGGCAGTGTGGAAGCAGACGGCGTGACGTTGATTTTCACAAATGTATGGGTGTCGATGATTTAGAAAATAATGTCACACTTTTTTCTTTTTTTTTTCCTTTTTTTGTTTTTGCTTTTGTTTTTTGCATATCAAATTTACAGGACATAGCTGTCAACACCAGAATTTTGCTGCTGTTGTTGATGTCTTGGCAAATTTACGTTCAGTGGTTTGCCATTGCTTTCTGTGCGACCGGCTCCCATACCAACTGGTTTAAACGTAGCGCAACGCGGTCTAGTGGCAAATCGGTCGCCGTTGTGTGTCGATCACAGGTAAGCAGTCTTACGAATCACGTCCGTAAGACCTTTGCCACGGAGTCTGGTTATGGCACCCTACTGAGCGTAAAAGAGCCTAGATATTCAGAAACTGCCAAAACTTACCGGGGTTGATTGTGGCGTCCTGTAAATGACATGAAACTCACTTTTTAATAGCTTTGCATTTTTTATAGCTTTGTTTGTCTGTCGCCCTCGTCATCGTCGTCGTCGCCGTCTTAGTCGCCGACGTAGCCGACGCCGCCGCCGCCGCGCCGCCGGCTTCGTCGTCTTCATCGTCGACATTTCACGTTGTGTATTCGAAAAATTCCTGGTGTCAACGTGACATCTCTGTATATTCACAGCCTATCAATTTTGCTCGTTTGATATTATGGACTAGGTGGAAACGAAACACTAAAATGTTACCAGAACAGGGAATCCTCATGACCAAGTGGGGTAGTTATGACACCGAATCCTCCCGTCTCCTGCATAATGTGTTTCTACATGTCTGTCGATGGTCAGCATTTCATTGAATCGAAGGATTGCGTTTTCTATTGAATTAGACACAGTATCTGTCTCCCCCCCCCCCCCCCCCCCCCCCCTTTAACTTGTCTGTTTTCTGAAACTCTTTGATTCGTTGCAACACAGACGCGATAAATAAACATACATTCACCAAGGGAAGACATTGTGTTGTCTTTCATTAATATGAGTTTGGACAACAAATGTGATCTCGACACATTATCACACTAAGATCGGCGTGGCCGAAAGGTTTAACGCCCTGACGATTAAACTGACTCTGGTCCCCGCGGCGTCGTGAGTGCATTCCAGACAGCGGTCAGTTGGACTTAAATGTTGACTTCTCCCTCTTGACTGGGGAACTTAAATTACAAATACAAATATAAGTCATATAGCGTTCGCCTGATGGCGAGGGACACTTGTGATATAGAAAGCTGATTCTCATGTAATATCAGTCCAGTGCACTCACTAGTAGTAAAAATTGTTGGTAGTAGTGGCACAGGGGTGTGTCTTGTCACCCGATCTCTTCTCCCTATATAGCGAAGTAATAATGAGAGAGTTCAAAGAGAAGCCAGGAATACTAATCGGGAGGATATAATATAAACAATATACGCCATGCAGATGACACAGTATTGGTGGCGGATAATGCAACAGACCTACAACAATTATTGGACATTGTAGTATCAGAGAGTGCACAGAAAGGACTCACCTTAAATATCAAGAAAACAGTAACAATGGTGATATCAAAGAAAATGGGGACACCAAAATGTGACATAGAAATAGAAGGGGAAATTCTCAACCAAGTGGATAATTTTAAATACCTAGGGGCACTTATAACATCAGATGGAAGATGTACAACAGAGATTAAGAGCAGAATAGGACAGGCAAAAACCGCATTTCAGAAAATGAAGAGTATCTTATGCAATAAGTCGCTATCAATGAATGTAAGAGAGTGCTAAAATACTATATATGTAAATGAACAAATTAGGAAGAACTTAGATGCAACAGAGATGTGATTTTTAAGACGAATGTTGCGGATTCCTTGGACTGCCAGAGTAACTAACAACGATTGCCTGAAAGAGGCTAATGAAACTAGAACACTATATACAACAATAAGAAAGAGACAAACAGCTTTCATTGGTCATGTGATGAGAAGAGAGGCATTGGAGCACATCGTGACAACTGGAAAGATCGAGGGGAAGAGAGGCAGAGGCAGACCAAGAGAAATGATGCTGGACAGATTGAGACGGTGGCATGGAGGAATATCATCAGCAGAGTTGATCCAGAACACCAAAGACCGAGATCTGTGGAGAGCCATGAACGCCTACGCCAGCCGGCACGGCACTTGATGATGATGAGTAGTGGCACATGTGAGGACTTCACTTAAGTTCAAAGCAAGGTAGCGAACGCAAAATCATGCACTTCTAAGAATGCCGATAAGTACCTGTTAATTTAATTATCGTATTTTTTTTTCTTTTCTGGATGCCAGGTCCACCCAGCTGAAAATAGATACCAGGAAATTGTGCTCTATAGTGCGTTCACAAATGTTTCCCCTCATTCACGTTCATTTTTATTTAAATTATCTATTGCATCGATATGAACGTTTTCCTGCCGTTTTATATTTACACATACCCAAAGGTCCAAAGGGAATTGAAATCATGGAAATCGGCGAAATTTCTTTGATGTTTTGGCTAAACTGTAGTGAATTCACGCGAACATACTTGGTTAACAGTAATTATTGGTGTAACATCTGGACACTTCCTTCCACTATGTGAGAAACATTGAGATCTGCTGTACAATCTCCAGAACAACAACATTTTTGTTGGGTGTTCAAAATTATAAGGCTATAAGCTATGTCGCATCATTTACCCTCAGTTGGTTTCTGAGTTATGGATTTTTATACCGGCGCAAACATGTATGAAGGCTCTATAGTGGATTCACCCCTCAGGCCGCAGATCGCATACTCCAAGACTGCCCCGAATACAACATATATAGACAATCCTTCTCGTCTAGAAAAATAACAGTGGAGGTTAAACTTTATGAACCACTGAGTGAACATTAAAAAAGGATAATGAAGTTTATACAAGAGACAATAGTGCAGACACAGACAAATCAATTTAAAGCGAAATAAACTAGAAAGATAGTAATCGTAGAAAACACACGGTGCTTCGAATTCTGTCCATATTCGAAGTTGTGTGTTCAGGTGGATGATAGAGCTGATTAATGTAGAAACATGTCCTACGGTGTCCTCTAAACTCTAGTTTGTAATTGTGTACCTTACATTGTTGTTTTATACCTTACATTATAGTTTTGTATCTTACATCGAAGTTTTATTCCTCAAATTGTCGTTTTATACGTACACTTGAGATATTCGTATATGTTACGTGCAGTTGTATTTCTTTTTATATAATTGTATACCTTCAATTGTAGTTTTAAACCTTCCATTCAATTTATGTACCTTACATTGCAGTTTTTATTATTTAAACAACGTAAATGTGGTCAGATTGAAGAACTTTGTTGACATCTGCGTCTAAGAACCGTTATCCTTCCATTTAGAACCGATGTCACAAAATATTACACTCCCATAGTCTAACATCTCGAATTCCATTAAGGGTTACTCAGCAGCAAGTGAATCAGTCCATATTATTTTATCCATGTAAAGGGAACCTTCTGCCGGCTCCCTGGCCGAGCGGTTAGCAGCTTTCTCCGTTAACCCCGAATACTCTCGTGGTTGACGTGAGCGCGACGAGAATTAGAAGTGGTTCGAATCGCGACAGTGACTTATGAGAGTATGGAGCCGGTCGCTCAGAAAGTCGTGGCGTGCTGATGAGCGTAATCAAGCCTAGGAATCAACATACAGCTGAAAGATGCTGGTGTTGACCGCAATATCCTGAAACAGGATGGAAACTTCTTCTTCTTCTTCTTTTTCAGCGTTCCGAGCCATTGAGGTTCGTTGCTGCAGATACAATCCGTCTCCATTCTTCTCTCTGGTTGACCCTCTCTTGCCAGTCGTTGATTCCAAGTGCTTGTAGGTCTGTATATATATTATCTCTCCACCGCCTTCTTGGTCTACCTCGGGGTCTACGGTCATTTATTTCCTGAGTGTAAGCGAGTTTTGTTTCCCTATTGTCTTCCATTCTTTCTATATGCCCCAGCCATTGTAGTCTATTAGCCTTCATGATACCAGTGATTAGCGGGGACTTAAACACGGAGAAAAAAAAAGGGGAACCTTCTGTTTGACCTCTCTCTCTCTCTCTTTGTGCCTGCAGGTCAAGTGATCCTTGCGGTATCTCAGTATCCAGCACGGATCTATGAAGGTGCTCCTGCAGATGTTCCGGTGCTGACTGTCCGAGGTTATGACAACTCCACTGGTAAGTGACACATTTCTCCTCTTTTCTTCACTAAAAAAAGTCATTTGCATGTTATTTACAGGATGCTGCAATCAACCCCAATCTTTATTGGCTATTTGTGATTTACTAGCAATTATAAGTTGAGTAATTTTATATTGCTTTATGAACGGCTGACCCCCTCATAACAACGAAATCAACACAATGTAACGTGCTTCTCAGTCGCCCGTTATTTCAAACCGGAGGCTGATCATGTCCGAACTGTGAAACTGTCTCTCACTAACATCTAAGCCCAAATGTCGTCTTTCTATAGGTTACATATCCTTTACAGGACGTCGCAGTCAACCCCAGCATTGTGTGGCTGTTTGTGGTTTCTTGGTAAGGTTACGTTCAGTAGTATTCCAGTGCTTTCTGAACGACCAGCACTGACAACACTGTATTAAAACAAACGCAAGGCGGTCTGCTGTCAAATCTCCAGCAGATGTGTTTCGAATGCGGTAGGCGGAATTACGCATTGCGTGCTTAATCCCGTCGCCACAGAGCCGGCTGTCTGTAGGTAGCAGAGAATAACAGTAAAAAGTCAGGCACCCTATTTACACTTCTACTGAAACATTGGGTATATGGTTCTAGCCCCATATTTTTATAGACTACATGGCGCCCCATGAGTGACGGAATCAATAGGACACGAATTATCTACCACAGATGTAGCTCTCGGTAGGAAAGTAGAAGTAATTGCTTCATTTAGCTGTTTGTAACAGTGAAGCAGCTTCCATCGGAGCCATGACTGGCGGTCAGAGAAGGTTGGCGTCTGTGTCAGATTGTCCTCGTATTTGGCTGTAACAGGGAAAATACGCAGCAGGCCCGTTAGCTAAGTTGATCGCCAACTGTTCTGATAATGTAATGAGCAACGTTCCATGTGTGGACATGTAGCCTGCGAAAGTGAGGAAATGATTGGCCACCTATTTCTCCATGCATTCAGTGCCACAAAATGTAATTACAGACCCATAGTAGGAATCTGCTGTGGGACACAATTTTTATTATGTATTTATTTATTGAAACCCACGTTATCTCTACTCAGATTAATATTTCCTGTTGTCAATGTAAATAATGAAGTTACAAACACGAGGCTGTACAATTTATTCTTCTTCTTCTTCTTTTATCTTCTACTTTCCAACTCAACCCAGGCCCGCAACCAACGCACTTCAACTACCTGCACTGGCCCTACATCAAAGAACATCTGCTATGAGAGCAAGAGGACCCTAGAAGAAAATGGATTGACAACATCAAAGACTTTGTACAATCACTCGGAATGACACTATCCAGTGGCACCCATCGGGGCTGGAGCGCCAATTATTCCTCCTAACGACACTAGACGGCAAAGGTGGAAGATGATGATGATGATCTATTTCTTTTGCACTGTCGGTTCCAGGCTAAGACCTGTTTAGTTTTACTATTCACGGGATTTCCCAAAGAATGGCCTATCAACCATCAGACAAAGACCTGTCTAGTTTTACTAATCACGGGATTCTCTAAAGAATGTCCTATCTACCATCAGCGTCGTTACTTTACCTCTTGGTTCATAAGTATTTGTCTAGTTCTCTCCATGACATCCATATTGATGCTTGTGGCATACCACTTTCTTTTGGTTGGCTCTATTGGGTTACCAGAATATCTTTTATTAGTTCATAAATCCAGTTCAGGATATGCTCTGCCACCCCATTATTCAACTGCCTCTATCTTCAGACAAAATGGGTAAAATGGCACCATTTTGGAATTATTTCAGGATTCTTACAATGAGGATTGGCTGGATATAACTATTAAGAACTTTTATTTTCTTGTCTGGGTTGACAAATACATATATATATATATATATATATATATATATATATATATATATATATATATATATATATATATTGTTCAATATAGTCTTCAACTTGTAAAATTATGTTTCAGTTTCGGTATTTCTACATATACTTTAAAATAACACATCTGCAATTATTAAAGTACCCAAATACTTATTGTTGTTGTTTGTCCATCAAGAATGATGATGACCAGTGGGGTTGAAGGTATGGAACCGTGGGTTCTAAGATGGCTGATAAGGCCTATTTTGTCTTGAAATGTTCTTTGACAATGTGGGCAAAGAATGCTTGACGTTTCTAGAGGAGGATTTCCTGCAGTGGTTTTTTTGTCCTGCCTTTTCTTCACAGCTCTTGCAGTCCTGGTTGCCTCACATATGACTGCACCCTTGTGTAATGATGCACGCCACGAATTTCGGTCTCTGAAATATACTACAGAAGAACTAAAATAATATGGCATAATCATTAAAAAGAGGAGCTTAGACAAAGAACAAGCCATTTCCCAACGAGTAAAAGATGAGGAAATGTCGTTGGAGTTGAATATGATATCTGGTGTTGTCAAAGTACGCACTATAATTAAATGCTTAGGTAAAGAACTTGACATGTCCCAGCGAATACAGGATGGGTGCGGGATCCCCATTCCCTGTAGCTGTCATCTCTGTTACTGTGTTATAACTTATGTTCCCTTCTATACTGTTGTCGCCCGACTAAATACCACTAACGAAAGATTACCGTCTAAGGTTACTATCTACAACAGACATCTAATTTAACAGTACTAATAATCCAACGTTGAGGAAGAAGAAAATAGAAATCTTTATTAGAGACCTCGTCTCTATCATTCCATTGGCACCTTGCCGTCTTGACAGACGATAGGTTGTAAGGGATGGAGTTATTGCCTCTCTATAGCACAAAGCCTGGGCTAAAATATAGAGATCATGTGTTGCCCATGCAGCATGATCCCTCTCTCGGCCTGCCTAGTTCACTCCAGAGGAAAGGTAACACCTCTACATTTGGAACAAGACAAGCTGCAGAAGCTGCCGGATCAGCAAAGCAATGCTCTAATTGTCCGCCTGTCGGAACTTCGACCCTAAACCAGCCGCCAACCAAGGCTTAGGGCCTGATCTGCCCTGCCATGACACTTTGTCTTTAGGTTGCATTTCCTCGCACCAGGGTAAGGCATGTACCCTCCCAATTGCGCTCTTCCGCCCGAAGCCGTTGGCACAATGTGGGGTGTCGGGTTTGGTAAGCGCCGCCCAACGTTCGGCGCTAACAGAAAGCAGGTAGTACCGTCTACTGTTATACGGTAGCTCAGTCATATCTGACTAAGACCTGACACAAACGTGACCTCGTCTCTATAATAGTTGGAAAAATACCCACAATGGTGGATGCTTCAAGATAAGACCAGTCCTCTTGGCAATATCTTCATCAAGCCACTGGAGAGTTAGGAGTTGGCTATCAGTGTGGGTGGACAAGTGTGGGTCTTTGGAGAAGATATCACCTGCTGGTTGTAGGAGTCATCCCTGAGACACTAGACTGGCGTCATGTGGGTAATGTCTCTTCTCCGGCCGAGTGTGTGTACGGTGAGTTCCAGCTCGTGCTGATCAATTGAAAGCATGTTTCGTTGTTGCTTTATCTGCTTCCTTCAGAGTCTTTTCTGACTGATCCAGTATCGCAACTGCTCTTGGCAGTTTTGATTCTGCTAGTTCTGACTGAGTTCCAGTTGGTGCTTATCCGAAGCAAACATGTTCTGTTGGAGTCTGATCTGCTTCTTTTTAGAGCAGTGAGTCTTCTCCTCTGGCGGAGACTTCCTTGGAGTAGCTTTGACGTGGTGTCCAGTCTTTACTCCCTGACAGAACTTGAGGTGGATAGTATCCTCGTCAACATAAAAAAGGGGGTCCTTTACTATTATGATAAGAAAGCTTACAGGATTATGTTGTAGACCGATGTCCTTATTGCTGTGCGGATTATAGAATACAACTGATCCTTGGGCAACGCTTCCTTTCCAGTGATCGGACTTGGAATGATGTTTCCCTTATCTCACCCGAATATCATGTCTGCATGAAATTCTGGATTCGGAAATTCACCCCTAGACAACTCTGTGTGAAGTGAAGAGAATTCATCATTCACGTATTCTCTTCTGGGATGCACGGATTGGAACAACGCATTTATCCGCGTACATTCTTACAGATTACATCTGTTTCACTGAAACCAGTGAGTTTCACATATTCCCACTAGACAGAGAGTCCCGAAAGGAAGGGAATGGTCTTCACGGAGTGCTCAGTGCGTCATAGCCAAGTGGAACTGGATATCACACACAACGTGATCCCTGAGGTAACGCCACACAAAAGGGGTAATCAATGTGGTGAGTCCGTTGACCGGACCGAGACACGATTAGTTTCACAGAGGTGATGAAATGACGCTTGAGTTAGATAGGAAACACGTTAGACAAACCTGATTATAGTATAACTAGAAATTAGGAAGAGCTAGGAAGCAAGAGAGATGTGGTTTTTGAGACGAATGTTGCTAATTCCTTGGACTACCAGAGTAACTAACAACGATTGCCTCAAAGAGGCTAATGAAACTAGAACACTATATACAGCAATAAGAAAGTGACAAACAGCTATCTTTGGTCATGTGATTAGAAGAAAGACGTTGAAGAACAACGTGACAACTGGAAAGATCGAAGGGAAGAGAGGCAGACCAAGAGAAATTATGCTGGATGAATTTAGACGGAGCATGGAGAAATAGAATCAGCAGAGTTGATCCAGAACACCAAAGACTGAGATCTGTGGGGAGCCATGAACGCTTACGCCAGTTGACAGAGCACTTGATTATGATGTTGATGGAACCCATAGGGGAAACGAAATAGCGGGAGACATTAAATACATGTGGAAGAGAATTATAGACCCAGATGACAAATTTGGGGTAGCCATGAAGAGAGTTGCCGGAAGTATCAAAAGATTGGATGGCTTAGCGTGAGAAGATTGATGGTCCATGTTCCACTAAGGCATAAAGGGCTGAAGGTATGAAACATAGTATGCAAAAGGGTTGATTCCATCCCAGCAGAAATATACAAGGCAGGTGGACGGTCCTAACAGAGCAGCTTCACCAAATCTTTACAAACATATGGGTGAACAAGACCATGCCATACGATTTTAAGGACGCGTCAATAGTCCTTTACAAACGTAAAGGAAACCGCCAATCCTGTGACAACCACCGAGGCATCTCTTTGCTTTCAATTGCAGGGAAGATACTCGCCAGAATTCTTCTCAATCGCTTCACGGCCCATCTCGATCAAGGTCTTCTTCCTGAGAGTCAATGTGGCTTCAGAAAAAAAACGATGAACTGTCGACATGATTTTCGCTGAGAGAAATGTCAGGAACAGAATGCGAAATGTTCTCCACTTTCATTGACCTTACCAAGGCTTTTGATACAGTCAGCAGAGAAGGACTGTGGAAGATTATGGCAAAATATGGCTGTCCACGAAAGTTTGTCCAAATAGTGCGACTATTTCATGATGGTATGCAGGCAAGAGTACAGGAAAATGGTGAACTGTCTGAGCCCTTTCCTGTCACCAATGGAGTGAAGCAAGGATGTGTCCTGGCACCAACACTGTTCAGCCTCATGTTTTCAGCTATGTTGACGAATGCCTTCGAGAACAACGACATTGGAATAGACATCAACTACCGCATGGATGGAAAGTTATTCAATCTCAGAAGGCTGAAAGCTAAAACAAAAATTAACAGCGACACCGTCAGAGAGCTCCTGTTTGCTGATGATTGCGCTCTATATGCCAACTCAGAGGCAGACATGCAACACAATGTTTCAGCTTTCTCATATGCCTGTGCCAACTTTGGGCTCAATATCAACTTGGAGAAGACTGTAGTTATGTACCAGCCAGCTCCAGGGAATAATCACACTGTGCCGAATATCAAAGTGAATGGTCATAGACTGAGTGTTGTGGACAAGTTCACCTATCTTGGCAGCACTGTGTCACAAGCTGCCACAATTGATGACGAAGTGAATGCAAGAATCTCCAAGGCCAGCGCGGCCTTTGGCAGACTGTACAAGAATGTATGGGACAGAGTTGGAATAAGCCTGCAAACAAAGCTGAAAAGTCTACAAAGCAGTTTTATTATCCACACTGCTATATGCTTGTGAAACCTGGACTGTTTACCAGCGACACGCTAGGAAATTAAGCCACTTCCACACAGTCTGCCTTAGGAAGCTACTGAAGATTAAATGGCAAGACAAGATCCCAGACACTGAAGTCCTAGAAAGAGCGTCCATGCCCAGTATCCACACTCTACTAATGAAGAATCAGATTCGCTGGGCTGGTCACTTGACTCGCATGCCAGATCACAGGCTCCCTAAACGAATTTTTTACGGCGAGTTGCGTTGTGGTAAACGCTCCCAAGGCGGCCAGAGGAAACGCTTTAAAGACACTGAAAATCTCACTGAATGCTTTTGGAATTCAACATGACACCTGGGAGACTGCAGCCAGAGACCGAAATTCGTGGTGTTCATCATTACGCAAAGGTGCAGTCACGTGTGAGGCAACCAGGACTGCAAGAGCTGTGAAGAAAAGGCAGGACAGAAAAGCCAACGCAGGAAATCCTCCTCCAGAAACGTCAAGCATTCTTTAACCACATTGTCAAAGAACATTTCGAGCCAAAATAGGCCTTATCAGCCATCTTAGAACTCACGGCTCCACACTTTCAACCCCACTGGATGAAATGAATGGTCATCATCATTCTTGACGGACAAACAACATGCATAAGGGTTGACTTATGTGTTCCTTTTCTCCAAGAGGGTAAGGCATCAGATTCACGTCCCAAAGACCTACTCAACCGTTTGTTGCATATCCTGTATAGGACTTGGCTGTCAACCCCGGCGATTTTTTTTTTTTTTTTTTTTTGGCATTTTGTGATTTCTTGGCAGGTTCAATAGTTTCCCATTGTTTTCTGAACGACCAGCACTCATACCAATTTATAGAAATCAATGCAGGGCGGTCTGCTTCCAAATCGTCCGCAGCTGTGTGGGACTATGAATTGCGTCAGTAACCCCTTCGCCACAGAGCTTAATACCCTTATGGCCACTATCAAAATAGAGATTCATTTCCAGTCTACGTGAGTCAGCAGCGGGCGTCGTACCGCTAAGCCACTCTTCCTCCATCCCTAGCCCGCAGATATCAATCCACTTATAATTAGATGTATGATACAACGCGAATTAACATGATAAATATTGGTGATGTCATTTTCCCCCACAGGTCTTCCCGTGACATCGTTTTATCTGTTCCCTGACAATGACGCCAAATTCTTCAAAATCGACTCCAGCGGAATTATAAAAACTAGTCAAACTATCAACTTTGCTGCTGGTCGGACCTTCCAATTTACGGTTGGAGGTACCATCAACAACAAGGTAAGTATTTTAGAACATTACTTAGTGTTATATGTTTCTTTTGCCTCTCCTTCCATTTTTCCACCTCTTCATCTTCTTTCTTCTACTCTATCTCTTCTTTTTTTTTCTCCTTTTCCTAATTTTTCTCCTTCTCCTTTCTCATCCTCCTCCTCTTCTTCCATCTTCTCCTCGTCTGCTCCCTACTTCTCCTCCTGCTTCTCTTACTCCCTTTTCTCATCTTTTTCTTCCTTGTTGTCTCCCCCCCCCCCCCCCAACTCATGTTCTTCCTGTTCTTCCTGTTTCTTCTTCTTCGTCCTCTTTCCCTTCCTTCCTTCCTTCCTTCCTTTCTTCTTCTTCTTCTTCTTCTTCTTCTTCTTCGATTGTTATATGCATTACAACTTGGGTTACAGGAACAGAACTCCGAAATGTTCTCCACTTTCATTGACCTTACCAAGGCTTTTGATACAGTCAGCTGAGAAGGAATGTGGAAGATTATGGCGAAATACGGCTGTCCACGAAAGTTTGTCCAAATAGTGCGGCTATTTCATGATGGTATGAAGGCATGTGTACAGGAAAATGGTGAACTGTCTGAGCCCTTTCTTGTCACCAATGGAGTGAAGCAAAGATGTGTCCTGGCACCAACATTATTCTGCCTAATATTTTCAGCTATGCTGACGAATGCCTTCGAAAACATTGACATTGGAATAGACATCAACTACCGCTTCGATGGAAAGTTGTTCAATCTCAGAAGACTGAAAGCCATAACCAAAACTAACAGTGACACCGACAGAGAACTGTTGTTTGCTGATGATTGCGCTCTATATGCTAACTCAGAGGCAGACATGTAACACAATGTTTCAGCTTTCTCATACGCCTGTGCCAACTTGGAGAAGACTGCAGTTATGTACCAGCCAGCTCCAGGGAATAATCACACCGTGCCGAATATCAAGATGAACGGTCTTAGAATAAGTGTTGTGGACAAATTCACCTATCTTGGCAGCACTGTATCACAAGCTGCCACAATTGATGACGAAGTGAATGCAAGAATCTCCAAGGCCAGCGCGGCTTTTGGCAGACTGTACAAGAATGTTAGTTAGTTAGTTAGTCGACAGATCATCCTCATTGCACATCGAACCATTCAGTCCATAAGTGCTCGGATCCCCTCCTCAGCAAATCCCGCAACGTGTAGCGGCTAACAACGCCAGTTCTGTGTTGGTTTATCAATCTTCTTTGGCTTCCTGCGAAGTGTTCTTGTTTGGCCACCCCTCTTTTAATTTGCTGCTCTCGCAGTCTGGCCATTGTTGTAGATTCACAGTCATCACTTGGTTCTCGCAAAAGTCTTACTTCTCGTAGAGCATTCAGGATGTCGGCCTGGTCCATGGCGCTTCCGCCCTCCACAGTAGCCTCACCTGCGAGCTTGTCAGCCCGCTCATTTCCTTGTACTCCCGCATGCCCTGGCACGAAGATGAAACTAATCTTTGCCAGTCGAGACCGCTCCAGAAGCAGCAACCATTCTCTTCGGATCGATCCCTCCTCTATCCTCTTGATCATGTTCATTGAGTCGCTGAGGAAACAAGCCCTTGTGAATGTCTGTGTCTCGAGCCATGTTATTGCTTTACTTACTGTCATGACTTCCATGGTCAGGCTACTTGTGGTTTCAGTGAAAGCACCAGAGTCCTCCTTCACAATTCTCCCTTCGGCCCGAGCTGTAAAGGCCCATGAGCTTCTCACATGTCGGACGACCGACCCATCTGTGTAGATGACCGCGTCACCGTCTAGCGAATTCTCGAAAATCAACGCTTGTACTTCAGCCTCAACAGCAGCCGGATTTTCTTGTCTGCATTTTCTATGTACAAGAATGTATGGGACAGAAATGGAATAAGCCTGCAAACAAAGCTGAAAGTCTATAAAGCAGTTGTACTATCCACACTGCTATATGCTTGTGAAACACGGACTGTTTACCAGCGATATGCTAGGAAATTAACCATTTCCACGAAGTTTGACTTAGGAAGCTACTGAAGATTAAATGGCAAGACAAGATCCCAGACACTGAAGTTCTAAAAAGAGCGTACATGCCCTGTATCCACACTCTACTAATGACAAAATCAGATTCGCTGGGCTGGTCACGTAACTCGTATGCCAGATCACAGGCTCCCTAAACAATTTTTTACGAGTTGCGTTGTGATAAACACTCCCAAGGCGGCCAGAGGAAACGCTCTAAAGACACTCTGAAAATCTAACTTAAAGACATTCATCTTGACACCTTGGAGACTGCTGCTAAAGACCGCAATTCGTGGCGTACATCATTACATTTACATAAGAGTGCAGTCACTTGTGAAGCAACCAGGACTGCAAGAGCTGTGAAGAAAAGGCTAGACAGAAAAACCACTGCAGGAGATCCTCCTCCTGGAACGTCAAGCATTCTTTGCCCACATTGTCAAAGAACATTTCGAGCCAAAATAGGCCTTATCAGCCATCTTAGAACTCACGGCTCCATACTTTCAACCCCACTGGATGAAATGAATGGTCATCATCATTCTTGATGGACAAACAACACAACAACACACACAACTTGGGTTCTCTCGATTCAGCTTAAAACTTTAATATGATACTACCATGTTCCAATAATTAGTTGTTTTATTCCATTCAGCGTGTTCAAGCTATCTAAATATTCAGTATAGTACTCGTATTTTCTAAAGGGTCGTCGTAGTGACCGGTGGTCAGCACCATTGCCTGCTGACCCGGTGGTCAAGTGTTCAAACCAAGACACAAAAGAAAGTGCCAGGAAATATTCTGGACAGTAAATACGCCCGGCATGACATTGCCCCATCACCCATTGAGTGCTGACTGATCTAAAAGAAACGAACTAGCACCATAAACCCAATATGTGTCATGGTGCCAAAATGAAACCTTTTTTTTTGTTTAAACCTTATTCACATAATTCACAATTTAAATGAAACAGTGCACAGCTAATATCAGCGATTGTGTTTGGTGGTTTTAATACTCAGCTGCAGCCCTTAGGGTATATATTGTGCTTGAAGCCACAGAGCTGACCCTTTGACTGCATGCAGGGGACAGTCTACCTACATCGATAGAGCAGAGGCAGTTGAACAAGAGAGTTGTCGAACATACATCCAATTGAATTTACAGAATAAAAACAAAGCCTCTGGTAACATGGCAAAGCCTACACACCGCAAATCTCCTACGTCATCGATTGGACCGCACATTTTGGAAAAGGTCAAGTGACTGAGAGCAGTGAGACAGTTGAATAACAGAATCCTAGAACACATTCTCAATTGGATTAAAATAATAATTACAAAAGACTATGGTAACCTGGCAAAGCCTACACATCGCAAATCACATACGTCATGTATTGGACGGCGCATTTTTGAAACCAGTGATTGATACGGACAGTGCGGTTCTTGTGTTCTGTAACACACAAACAGTTCTCATGGTGAAGCTTACAGAGGCAACTGTTATTGATTAACAAAAACCAACTTTGCGCAAACAAAAAGACACGATAGTCACTTTAAAATTGTCGTGGTAGAAAATTCAAATTACTGTGTGAATATGCCTGTTGTATATTTCAGCTTGAAGGATTTATTTTATTGCTTTAGTTTATATTGTGTGATTTCTGCAGTATGTTTTTGAGGCAATGCAGGGAAATATGTCAGGCAATAAATAGTGCAAATCTTTTTGTTTGTGCCTTCGTTACTCAGATGCACTACAGGAAAACATTACTTTAAAATTTAACTCTGCTATCGTTTTCATTTTCATTGAGACGTTCACCTTTCAGTTGACTAATTATTCTTTACCGTTAAAATGTATTATTATGTGTTATCTTTTACTATTATACTTATTCTAAATCATCTTTTTCAGTCATTGCAAAATCTGATATCCCTTTTCTCATTTCACACTTTTCATAATTTCAGAGTTCCACAGAAAGTTATTTTAACTCGACTGAAACGGTAATCTGATAGATTAAGTTAACAATTGTAACTAAGACACACACAACGTCTGCCTGGCACCATTTCTGTTTTAATTTAACATCACTTGCCATTTTTTTTTTTTTACTGTTGTTTTACAGCAAAGTAACAAACAGGAAACTAACCCATCTGCTTTTGATTAATAGAATACTGTAGTTAATACAAACATTCTTGGTTCTAGAGATACAGGAAGATAATAGATCAGTGGTTAACTTGGAAAACTGCATATATATATATACTAGCTGACCCGGCCCGGCTTCGCCCAGACCCTGGTGGGGAGCATCTCATTTAATTCATATAAGTAGTCATATAAGTTCTCGTTCCCGTTACCGACTATCTGTCTGTCTGTCTGTCTGACCCGGCCCGTCTTCGCCCAGACCCTGATGGGGAGCATCTCATTTAATTCATATAAGTAGTCATATAAGTTCCCGTTCCGACTATCTATCTGTCTGTCTGTCTGACCCGGCCCGGCATCGCCCAACTCCTGGTGGGGAGCATCTCATTTAATTCATATAAGTAGTCATATAAGTTCCCGTTCCCGACTGTCTGTCTGTCTGTCTGTCTGTCTGTCTGTCTGTCTGTCTGTCTGTCTGTCTGTCTATATATCTATCTATCTATCTGTCTGTCTGTCTGACCCGGCCCAGCCCATGGTGGAGAGCATCTCATTTAAATTATATAAGTAGTCATATAAGATCCCGTTCCCGACTATCTGTCTGACTGTCTGTCTGTCTTGGGTAAATGTAGGAGGGAGGAGGAAGAGGGAGGTGGAGGAGGGAAAGAGGAGGGAGGAGGAGGGAGGAGACAGGAGGAGTAGGGAGGAATAGGAGGGAGGAGGAGGGATTAGGAGGAGGAGGGAGGAGTAGGGTGGAGGAGGAGGCGAGGAGGAGGGAGGAGGAAGAGGGAGAAGGAGGAGGGAGAGGAGGAGAACGCAGGAGGAGAAGGGAGCAGGAGGAGGAGAGGGAGGAGGAGGGAGAGGGAGGAGGAGGGAGGAGGAGGAGAGAGTAGGAGGAGGGAGGAGGCGGGAGGAGGAGAAGGAAGAGGGAGGAGGAAGGAGGGAGAAGGAGGAGAGAGGAGGAGGAGGAGGAGGAGGAAGAGGAGGAGGGGAGGAGGAGGAGGGAGGAGGAGGGAGGAGGCGGGAGGAGGCAGGAGAGGGATGAGGAGTAAGGAGGAGGGAGGAGGAGGGAGGAGGAGGAGGGAGAAGAAGGCGGAGTAGAGGGAGGAGGAGCGTGATGAGGAGGAGGGAGGAGGAGGAGGTGAGGGAGGAGGAGGCGGAGTAGAGGGAGGAGGGAGGGAGGAGGCAGAGAGGGAGGAGGAGGAAGGAGGAGGGGGATGGCAGGGGGAGAGGAGGGAGGAGACGGGAGGAGAGGGAGGAGGGAGTGATGAGGAGAGGGAGAGGAGGAGGGAGGGAGGAGGAGGGAGGAGGAGGAGGGAGGAGGGTGGAGAGGATGGAGGAGCGGAATGAGGAGGAAGGGAGGAGGAAGAGGGAGGAGGAGGAATGTGAAGGGAGGGAAGAGGGAGGAGGAGGAGGAGGAGGCAGGAGTGAGGCGGAGGACGGAGGAGGGGGAGGATGGGAGGAGGAGGAGGAGGGAGGAAGAAGAAGGAAGAGGGAGAAGGAGGGATGAGGAGGAGGATGAGGGAGGAAGAGGAGGAGGAGGAATGTGAAGGAGGAGGAGGAGGGAGGAGGAGGATGAGGAGGAGGAGGGAGAGGAGGGAATGAGGAGGAGAGGAGGAGAGGAGGAGGAGGAGGGAGGAGGAGAAGGCTGGAGGAGGGAAGGAGGAGGAAGAGGAGGAGGAGTGAGAGGAGGAGGAGGAATGTGAAGGGAGGAGGAGGGAGGAGGTAGGAGGAGGAGAGGAGGGAGGAGGAGGAGAGGGAGGAGGAGGAAGGAGGAGGGGGAGGAGGGAGGAGGAGGAGGAGGGAGGAAGAAGGAGGAGGAGGGAGAAGGAGGGATGAGGAGGAGGAGGAGGAGGAAGAGGGAGGAGGAGGAATGTGAAGGGAGGAGGAGGGATAGGGAGGAGGGGGAGGGGAAGAGGAAGAGGGTAGGAGGAAGAGTGGAGAGGAGGAGGGAGGAGGTAGAGGGAGGAGGAGGAGGGAGGAAAAGGGAGGAGGGAGGAGGAGAGGAGGAGGAGAAGGAGCAGGTAGGAGGAGGAGGAAGAGGAGAGGAGAAGGAAGGAGGAGGAGGAAGAGGGAGGAGGAGGGAGGAAGAGGGAGGAGGAGGATGGAGGAGGGAGAGGGAGGAGGGGAAGAGGAAGAGGGTAGGAGGAGGAGGAGGGGAAGAGGAGGAGAAGAAGGGAGGATGAGGAGGGGAGAGGAGGAGGCAGAGGGAGAAGAAGGAAGGAGGAGGAGGAAGGAGGGAGAGGAAGGAGGGAGACTGAGGAGGGTAGGAAGGAAAGGGAGGTGGAAGAGGAGGAGGAGGGAGGAGGAAAGATGTAGGGGAGGAGGAGGTAGAGGGAGGAGGAGGAGGAAGGAAAGGGAGGAGGAAGAGGAGGAGAAGGGAGGAGGAGGAGGTAGAGAGGAGGAGGAAGGAGGAGGTATGAGGAGGAAGAGGGAGAGAAGGGAGGAGGAGGGAGGATGATGAGGGAGAGAGAGAGAGGAGGGAAGATGAGGAGGAGGCGGAGGGACGTAGGAGGGAGTAGGAGGGAGTAGGATGGAGGAGGTGGGGAGAGGAAGAGGGAGAAGGAAGAGGGAGAAGGAGGAGGGAGGAGGGAGAGGGATGAGAGGGAGGAGGAAGAGGAGGAGGGTGGAGGGAGGAGGTAGAGGGAGGAGAAGAGAGGAGGAGAGAGTTCGCCATTCCGAATTCATACTCGTCTAGTTCTTCCCTTCTACACGACTGTAGATAACTTCCTTACACATAAAAAGATGAATTGTTATTGATATTGCCGTGGCATGGAGGAATATCAGCAGCAGAGTTGATCCAAAAAACCAAAGACTGAGATCTACGGAGAGCCATGAACGCCTACGCCAGCCGGCACGGCACTTGATGATGATGATTGCCGTGTGACGATTCTGTGTAGTCACGTCATTTTCTTCCCTTTCCCTAGCGTTTTGGTTCGGGGATTCATCATCATCATCATATATTTACGTACGTATTTTGGTGAGGGGGAGGAGGGAGGAGGAGGAAGAAGAAAAAAAAACTATGACAGTTGACAGCTCTGGAATGAAAGGAAGGCGTGTAGAAAATTTCATCTCAATCGGATGGGCCGTTCGCGAACAAATAAAGGACATACATATTTACATACATATATACATACACTTTGTTTTATATATATATATATATATATATATATATATATATATATATATATATATATATATATATATATATATATATATATATATATATATATACGCGCGTGTGTGTGTGGTTGTGTGTGTGTGTGTGGGTGTGTGCGTGGGTGTGTGCGTGCGTGCGTGCGTGCGTGTGTGTGTGTGTGTGTGCGTTGCGTGCGTGCGTGTGTGTGTGTGTGCGTGTGTGTGTGTGTGTGGAGGAAGAATGCGCCGCTAACGTAATAGCTAGTGATCTCTCCTCTCGGAGCGGGAGTTCTGGTTTCAAATCTCTCTCGAATTAGTATTTTGATATGATCAAGTTGCGGCGATGTTCATTCAGCATAATTAAATCAATGCCAGAAAATATTCTGCTCGGTGTTATGTGGATCGAGGAATGTCATCGTGTGTAGAACCAGCCATATTCTATAATCTACAGCTGCTCCATTTGAAAGTATGAGGATTATCTGACAGCCCATAGTTATATGTGTCCACTAATTATTTTAGGGAGTTTCGGCAGCGTAGTAGACGATGGGTAGATAGAAACGTGATATTTAAAATTGGCTCCCAGGTGGGTCAAGCCTCAAGAGTGTACCAGGAATTGGCTTGGGAAGTAAAGACGGTCGGTGTGATATTGACCACATCACTCTAACAAGATATTGACCACATCACTCTAACAAGATATTGACCACATCACTCTAACAAAATATTGACCACATCACTCTAACAAGATATTGACCACATTACTCTAACAAGATATTGACCACATCACTCTAACAAGAAATTGACCACATCACTATAACAAGATATTGACCACATCACTCTAACAAGATACTGACCACATAACCCTAACAAGATATTGACCCACATCACTATAAAAAGATATTGACCACATCACTCTAACAAGATATTGACCACTCACTCTAACAAGATATTGACCACATCAATCTAACAAGATATTGACCACATCAATCTAACAGATATTGACCACATCACCCTAACCAAGATATGACCACATCACTCTAACAATATATTGACCACATCCACTCTAACAAGATATTGACCACATCACTCTAACAAGATATTGACCACATCACTCTAACAAGAAATTGACCACATCACTATAACAAGATATTGACCACATCACTCTAACAAGATACTGACCACATAACCCTAACAAGATATTGACCACATCACTATAAAAAGATATTGACCACATCACTCTAACAAGATATTGACCACATCACTCTAACAAGATATTGACCACATCAATCTAACAAGATATTGACCACATCAATCTAACAAGATATTGACCACATCACCCTAACAAGATATTGACCACATCACTCTAACAATATATTGACCACATCACTCTAACAAGATATTGACCACATCACTCTAACAAGATATTTACCACATAACCCTAACAAGATATTGACCAAATCACTCTAAAATGATATTGACCACATCACTCTAACAAGATATTGACCATATCACTCTACCAAGATATTGACCACATCACTCTAAAATGATATCGACCACATCACTCTAGCAAGATATTGACCACGTCACTCTAACAAGATATTGACCACATTACTCTAACAAGATATTGACCACGCCACTGTAACAAGATATTGACCATATCACTCTAACAAGATATTGACCACATCACTCTAATAAGATATTGACCACATCACCCTAACAAGATATTGACCACATCACTCTAGCAAGATATTGACCACATCACTCTAGCACCACATGCCCCATGTTCGCTACGACGTGTCAGAGGTTCATTTTTATACTTTACGTACAATTGCAATTGTTATTATATTTATATTTGAACTCGAACGTAGTCAGAACACCTACTACTACTACTACTACTACTACTACTACTACTACTACTACTACTACTACTACTACTACTACTACAAGTTGCTAATACTTGTAGTAGTTGCTAATACTAGTGGTAGTTGCTAATAATAGTTGTAGTTGCTAATATTAGTTGTAGCTCCTAATACTAGAAGTAGTTGCTAATACTAGTTGTCGTTCCTAATACTAGATGTATTTGCTAATACTAGTTGTTGTTACTAATACTAGATATAGTTCGTTGTACTAGTGGTAGTTGCTAATACTAGTGGTAGTTGCTAATACTAGTGATATTGTTAATACTGGTGATATTGTTAATACTAGTGATATTGCTAATACTAGTGATATTGCTAATACTAGTGGTAGCTGCTTATACTAAAGGTAATAGCTAATACTAGTGGTGGTTGCTGTTACTAGTGGTAGTTGCTAATACTAGTGGTAGTTGATAATACTAGTGGTAGTTGCTAATACTAGGGGTATTGCTAATACTAGTTGTAGTTGCTAATACTAGTGGTAGTTGCTAATACTAGTGGAAGTTGCTGATACTAGTGGTAGTTGCTAATACTAGGGGTATTGCTAATACTAGGGATATTGCTAATACTAGTTGTGGTTGCTAATACTAGTGGTAGTTGCTAATACTAGTGGTAGTTGCTGATACTAGTGGTAGTTGCTAGTACTAGTGGTAGTTGCTAATACTAGGGGTATTGCTAATACTAGGGGTATTGCTAATACTAGTTGTAGTTGCTAATACTAGTGGTAGTTGCTAATACTAGTGGTAGTTGCTGATACTAGTGGTAGTTGCTAATACTAGGGGTATTGCTAATACTAGGGGTATTGCTAATACTAGTTATAGTTGCTAATACTAGTGGTAGTTGCTAATACTAGGGGTATTGCTAATACTAGGGGTATTGCTAATACTAGTTGTAGTTGCTAATACTAGTGGTAGTTGCCAATACTACTGGTAGTTGCTGATACTAGTGGTAGTTTCTAATACTAGTGGTAGTTGCTAATACTAGGGGTAGTTGTTAATACTAGTTGTAGTTGCTAATACTAGTTGTAGTTGATGATACTAGTGGTAGTTGCTAATACTAGTGGTAGTTGCTAATACTAGTGGTAGTTGCTGATACTAGTGGTAGTTGCTAATACTAATGGTACTTGCTAATACTAGTGGTAGTTGCTAATACTAGTGGTATTGCTAATACTAGTTGTACTTGCAAATACTAGTGGTAGTTGCTAATACTATAGGTATTGGTAGTACTAGGTATAGTTGCTACTATAAGTAGTTCTTGCTACTCCTAGTTAGTGTTTTTTTATATCCTTTACTGGACTACGCTGTCCACATCTTTCAGCTGTATGTTGATTTCTTGGCAAGATTACGCTCAGTAGTTTGCCATTGCTTTCTGAGCGGCCGGCTCACATACCCCGTAAGTTACCGATGCGATTCGAACCACTGCTGATTCTCACCATCATCACGTTACCGACGAGAGTATACGAGATTACGGAGAAAAGTCATAACCTCTAATCCACGAAGCCGGCCCTAGTGAGTGTACTGGAATGATATAGTGTGAGGATCAGCGTTCCTTATTACCAGAGTCAACCGCTAACAGGAGAATGCTCTTCGACTTCTGGGGTACTTGTGATTGAGGTCCCCAATCCAAGGACGAGAAGTCAACATTAATGTTCCAAATGACCATCGCGTGGAATGAAAGAAGACAACGAGAACAATTCAATATCATTACAAATACAGCAATGGCAGCGGGTTTGACCCTAACACCGGACAATCAATCAATCAATCAATCAATCAATCATGTGCATTTGCCGGAAAGCGTGGGCAGTCATGACTCGCCATTTCATTCGATCACCAGTGTCGTAGATCAGTTCAGTGTTCCTGTCTCGACCATGCGATGTGGCCAAGCCATCCAGGTATTTACTTCTCAATTCTTCCCCTTGGTCTGTTCCCTTAGATCTTACCAGTTGTCACTAAGTTCTCCAATCCAATTCTTCTCGTAACATGTCCAAAAAAGTTTGACTGTCTACGTCTAATTTCTCTGATCAATTTACGATTTTCATTTGTCTCCTGTAGTACTTGGTCATTGGTTTTTCTGTCTGTCTATGGTATTCTTTGCATTTTCCTCAGAAACCATATCTCTGCAGCCATCAGATGTTTTTGAGCTTGACTGCTCATTGTCCAAGTTTCACTTCCATACAAAAGAACAGGCTCTATGTAGCACCTCAACACTCTTTTTCTCGTTTCAATTGACCGGACAGGTGGACTAAAATGTTGATTACTAGATCCTGATTTGTTGAGATTACAAGCACCTCTGAAGTCGGAGTGGGTTCGCCTGATGGCGAGGGACACTGTTAATATGGAAAGCTAATCCACACGAAAAAAAAAAATCAGTCCAGTGCTACTAAATGTAGTGTGTATTGGCTAATCTTGAGCTCAAAGCGAGCTAAGGCAACAACAATAATTACAAATACTCACTTTCGGAGAGAATAAAAACTTTTTGTTTGGGAAGTATTCTGGAAGCTTTGTTGTTATTGTAAAACATTTAAGCATCCGTTGTATTGCTGTTTAATTTGCTTTATTATTAGATTCTCCTGGGGTTTCCTTGTCAATGTCATGCGAAAGTCACTCCATGTTTGATTTTGCTAACGTGTAATTTGTGGATTGTTTTATGGTAGGATGTTTTGTCTATTTGTCTGTCTATCTGCTTATCTGTGTGTGTGTGAACTTACTTACCTATCTATCTGTCTGCCTGGCATTCTATCAGTCTCTCTTTCTTGTTGTCTGTCCGTCCGTACTTCCTTCTATGTATATGTCTGTGTGTAATTTGTGGTTTGTTTTATGGTAGGGTTTTGTCTGTCTGTCTGTCTATTTGTCTGTTTGCTATCTGTGTGAATGTCGACTTACTTACTTACCTACCTACCTGTATGAATGTCATTTCGTCTGTCTCTCTTTCTGGGTGTCTCTCCGTCCGTATTTCTTTGTATGTATGTCTGTCTGTCAATATGTGTGTCTGTTTATCCATCAGTACATGCTTCTTTCAAATATGTTAGAATCTGACCCTTTCTCCTCTCTTCCTTTCCCTCTCTCTCTCTCTCTGTCTCTCTCTGTCTCTCTCTCTGTCTCTGTGTATATATGTGTGTGTGTGTGTGTGTGTGTGTGTGTTTGTGTGTGTCATCGTGAGTGTGTTTGTACGTATGTGTGTTTCTGAACTTCTTCCTAGCCCAGTGGTTCTCAACCGGTGGGGATCTCCCCCCCCCCCCCCCGCCAGGGGGGAATTTTAGGGTTTCCAGTAGGGAATTGAGATCATTTCAAGATCGCGTTAATACAAGAACCGATTAATTGATATTGCTTTTCCCTTCATACTTTACAGTTATGCACGTCTCATCCTTCTATAATTCATTTCATAAAGTAAGTAGACCCACAAATCACGTTTTATGTGGATGTCTAGACCTGTTTTAACATATTTACCTTCCATTTTTACGTATACTGTGTAGGGGTGGGGGAATTTTTAGGTAGGAAATATGAAAGGGGGGAATGACGTTCTGAAAATATGGTGAAGGGGGACACGGGTCAAATTTTTGATAGGAAGGGGGGGAATGACGTTCTGAAAATATGGTGAAAGAGGGGGGGGGGGGGGCACGGGCCAAAAAAGGTTGAGAACCACTGTCCTAGCCAATTCCGAGTGCTCACATTTATAATATCATAGGACTGGTTAATCTGTTGTTAAATACCCACAAAGAATGTATCCCAACAATCGTTTCTCAATGCAAACTCTCCATTTGTCATAACAAATGCATGTAAAAATGCAACCAGCATGTTCACGCTTTTCATTCTAACACTTTCCTTGGTGTTCTTGTCACGGCGGCGTGCGTTGAGAAGAAAGTAAACAAATAACATCAGATGTTGAGCATGCCTGCTGTCTGTCATTTGTGATTGTGTACATCCAAGAGTTTTCTGTGATGTGTTATTATTCACGGCGTTCTTCTTTGTTCTTAATATTATAAACAGCATCATGATAACTTGATGCAGAATATATTGATGCTTCGAAGATGTTTAGATTTGTAGGTGTTTAGTAAAAGAATCAAAACATTCATGCATGTTCATAACACCACTTCTAACATATACCTGTGAAACCTGTACAGTTACGAGTGGCAAAACACGCGAACATATTACTAGAAGCTCTAGAGTTGTGATTTTACAGAAACAGAAGGATGTGAAGGATGATTTAGCCGGCTCCCTGGCCAAGGGGTTAGCAGCTTTCTTCGTTAATCCCGAATACTCTCGTGGTTGACATGAGTGCACGAGAATAGAAGCGGTTCCAGTCGCACCAGTGACTTATGAGAGTATGGAGCCGGTTGCTCAGAAAGTCGTGGCGTCCTGATGAGCATAATCTAGCCTAGGAATCAACATACAGCTGAAAGATGCTAATGTTGACCGCAGTATCCTGAAACAGGATGGAAACGCGGAAAAAAAAGGAAAAAAAAGGATGTGAGCCCAAGAATTGGCACATGCCGTTGGAGACTGCAAGATGTGGAGAAGCATGATCGCCCATGCCAGTCAAGGCATTTTATGATGATTGATGTTTCGGCCCCGCAGGCAGTGAAATCAGAATGTATTTACACTCACATTCGTATAATAATAACCAGTTTACGGTGAAATACCGATATCTTCGTGTGCACGTTTTATAAATTTCTTTACATGCATATTTTTAGTGTGTTTTTAATGCCTTTCTTCTTCTTCTTCTTCTTCTTCATCGTTCCGAGCCATTGAGGTTCATTGCTGCAGATACAATCCGTCTCCATTCGTCTCTCTGGTTGACCTTCTCTTGCCAGTCGTTGATTCCAAGTGCTTGTATGTCTGTATATATATTATCTCTCCACCGTCTTCTTGGTCTACCTCGGGGTCTTCTGTCATTTATTTCCTGAATGAAAGCGAGTTTTGTTTCCCTATTATCTTCCATTCTTTCTATATGCCCCAGCCATTGTAGTCTATTAGCCTTCATGATACCAGTGATTAGCGGGGACTTAAACAGATCATAAATGTCTTTGTTACTTCTTCTTTTCCACTCTCGACTATGTGTATTTCTAATTGGTCCAAAGATGCGTCTTAAAACTTTGTTCTCAAAGGTTTGTAATAAGGCTTTGTCTCCTTTCGTTGTACTCCAGGTTTTTAATACCTTTGAACTCATTAATTATGGTAAGCCACTAACAGCACTAGACTTCACGCTGTTGGGTAAGGAATTAAAAGTAAGTTGTCACATGGAAACTTTACAAATATCACAAGTGAGCAACGTCTAAAAACTGGTAAACCTGCAGCTTAAAATATTGATTTATGTTTGGTTGAAAAATATAAAAACATTAATTTTACCACAAGATATCTTTTAATCTTCTATTTAATGAATCAAGAAATTAGATAATTTAAAAAATACCTATTTGATTGATTTATAGTTAAAAGAACACATAGACAAGGCAGACTGCGAAATAAGTCTTAGACGTGCAGCACTGCACGAGAAGGGGATAACTCAAGTACGTCGTGATAACGATCCAGTTGCAGAGGAAGAGATGCAGAGAGAGAGAGAGAGAGAGAGAGAGAGAGAGAGAGAGAGAGAGAGAGAGAGAGAGAGAGAGAGATAGAGAGAGTAAAAGAGAAGATGATAGCCAGTGTGGCACCATGGCATGGAGGAGCATCTGTATCAGAGTTAACTGGCAGTACACTAGACAGATACGTTGACCAACGCCATTGCGGACATCGCTTTACACAGTAAAAATGGTGGAAGAGATATGTTCAGGATTGCACGAAGTAATCATTGCAGACGAAAATTACGCGGCAACGGTCTTCAAAATTCAAAAGCCAACAACAGCTGGTTCTCAAAGTCTTCTTAGTCGAGAGGAATTATTTAGGCAAATGAAATCTTACGAATAACTTTTAAAGCATTAATTATACGAACCATAAATTGTTTGTCTTTCTTTTCTCTACATAGTCCCCATGAATGACTAGGCTTGACTTGGTCAAGCTTTCTACTGTTTGCTCACATTGAATAACACACATCAAGGTGACATAGTCATCTACACCGATAGGTCAGTGGTGAGAAACAGACGTGGTGGCTGGGGCTTTATTGCAAAGGCTAATGGGCGAGTCTTGAAAAAAGAGAGCCTGTCAAATGAGACTACGACCTCCAGCATGAGAGGCAGTAATAGCGGCATTCCGGTGGCTAGAGGAGACTACTGCAACACACGTTGTGTTCATTACGGATTCAAGGAGTATACTTAGCAAGGTGGAGAAAGGAATGTTTCGTGTGGAATGGTTCTCGTCGCTTCAGAGGTCACAGATCGTGAGAATTGTATGGATATTTTGCCCAGGCCATGCTGGTGTACGAGGGAATGAACAGGCTAATAGGCTAGCAGGGAATGCACCTCTTGGTGGAATTTTGCCTATGGACAATGGGGAGGTGGTCGTGCGCTTGTGGGACCAGGTGGAGAAGGCGGAGGAACAGATTGAGAACCATTATGTGGAAAGAATGAGATTGCGGGGGATCGGCAGGGGTTCTGGAAGAATCTCGAAACTGAGAGGGAAGACCAGGAGAACATTTAATCATATAGCGGTGGTAAAGATTAGTAGTATGACTCTTCGTTGGCTGTTGAACGAGGGGACGGAGTACGTATGGGAATGTCCTGAGTGCAATGATGTTGGTTCTTAACTCAACTCAACTCAACTCAACTCATCTCTACTGTTTGTTCATGTCTTCTGGAAAAACGTTTTGTGATGTGACCTTAAACCAATTTTTCACCGCCTCCAAACCTCGTCACCGGCAAACCTATGACTCCGCAAATGATCTTTCAAATGTCTATACAAAGGAAAGTCCGTTGGTACTAACTCTTGATTGGATGCTATATATTTATAACAGATGCAGGACATTCAGGCGAACGATAATGACAGATGACGATTCAACTCCGTCTGTAGTTTAACTCATTGTTTATTTTATGTTTCATTTAACAAGATCATAATTCTTGTCTATAAACAGTCGGAATGCAGTTACACAGAGGTCATCCCCCACTCCAGGTGATATCAATAAGCTTCGTGCGACCTTACAGTATGGAAGTCTGATCACAACTAACTTACGTTCCCTAGAGCCTTGTCATAGGACGACAACCCCTAACTACCCCTTAGCGATGTGCTCATTCGTGCTTATTCGTCTTCCCATTGCACACCAAGCCAAATCCCCCACTAGAGAGACTGTTATATATTGCAAGACATCATATTTCAGAAAACTTAGTGAATCCACTGTATGCACAGCCGTATGAGGGCGGGCGTTGTCGTGCAGCAACTATACTACTGTTTAGACAAGTCACGTAGGCTTATATTTGTTCACCAGCAAGTCATTGTATTAGTCATGGTTTAAGCCCTCCCCGGGAAATGCACTAATATAGGACCTTTGATATTCTAAAAGATGGTAATGATGACATTTGCAGGTCTCTTGCTAAGCGGTTCATCCATGACTTTGTGTCTTCCATTTTGAAATCTTTCACCCATTTATATACTCTCCCCTAACTCAAACATCTGTCTCCATAAAGAACCATCATTCTTCTGTAGAATTCACAGTTTTACTGGCTCTAAAAAAAACATAACGCCTTATTGATCTTCCATTGCGCATGTTGAAAGTGGGGTAGCCATTTTGTAATCGATATTACGCATGCGCAAACTACTCGATCTTCATTACCTCCACACGGGATATTGCTTAAGAAACCGTCTGTTTCCTGAAATATGATTTTTCGTTGACGATTTTCCGTCAAGCACTTTATAATACATTTCCTGTTACTTGATGACTTCTCCTCGTAAAGATTGTATTGCAAAATAACGTATAGTAATGGAAAGTAAAGGACTATTTTACGCGCATTTGGCATTTGGTGTTAGACCCATAGTTTTATAAACCAATTGGTTCCTTGTGGGCAATGTAGTGACCATCACGACAACTGCCTTTACTTCCCGATAAATTTCCTGGTTCTTAATTTTGGCTGAATAACCCTTGGAACCCAATTCTATTTTTAAAATGGGCCTCGAATCTCCAAATAGTTTGTATATACATGATTTACAGCCCGACGTAATTTCCTTTGTCAAACCATTCTTGTGCACCGGGCGCCCCGCCTTCCTGTACTGCTGTTCAGAATGGAAATCGGAAACCAAGACTAATCAATGTTCCTTTGTTCAAACTGGGTGATTGTCTGCATTGCACTGAAGTCCGATGAGGCAAACATCCACGAAGTACACCTTAAAAGTCGTTTCTGGTGCATTGGTGATATAGAACAAATGTATAGAACGTCTAGCATCCGGAAATTCGATCAATTAGGGCGGACGACAGGCTGTAACTGGTGATTTCATTTTCTTGATGCTGTTTTGGTGTAGGTTTTTTTTAAAAGTTGCATAGCCTTTACAGCACGTCGCAGTCAACACCAGCATTATTTTGCTATTGTGATCTCTTGGCAAGTTTACGTTAAGTAGTTTACCATTTATTTCTGAACGACTGGCACCCATACCACATCGCCCGCAGCTGTGTTTCGAACTCGGGTATGAGGGATTACGAACTGCGTCTGTAACCCCTTCGCCACGGAGTAACTTCAATGAATTCGGTGTCAAAGTAGATGAGTGTCTTTCTTTAGGAGTACAAGTGATCGTCATCATCATCATCATCATCATCATCATCATCATCATCATCATCATCATCATCAGAATAGTCTGCACACAACCTTTCAGTTAATCGATTTGTGTACTGCTGTGTTATATCAAGTGGAGCACAAATCATCATCATCATCATCATCATCATCATCATCATCATCATGATTATCAGATTGGACTACACATATTATTTTAGTTAACCGATGTGTTAACTTTTGTGTTATATCAAACGGAGCACCAATCATTATCATTATCAACATCATCATTCTCATCATCATCAGAATGGGCCACACACATCCTTCCAGTAAACCGATTATTGTACTGTTGTGTTATATCAAATGCAGCACCAATCACCATCATCATCATCACCATCATCATGATTGTCATCATCACCATCATCATCATTGTCATCATCATCACAATTATCATCATCACGATCACCACCATCATCAGCAGCAGCAGCAGCAGCAGCAGTAGCAGAAGCAGCAGAATATGCCTCATACTTCCTTTCAGTGAACTGATTTTTGTATTGTTGTGTTATACCATATGGAGCAACAAGTACCATCATCATCTTCATCATCATCCTCATCATCATCATCATCATCATGTGTGATGTCGTGATTCGCCATCTAACCCAACAACCCGTCTTGGATCAGGTCAGGATCTAGGAAAGCCTAGTAATTTTCCACATAACGCGAATTTGTTTATTCTCACTTCTCTGTTTATTAAAATGTGAAGGTCAATGATAATTGTAATGACGTTAAGGCTTGTTCAGCATGCACCATACGACTAAAGACCAATCAGCACTGGCTTGGTGACGTGATCAATACCACACCGGCCACCTCCATCACTACCCAGGGCATTCCTTGATACTCTTTTTAAGTTGGGTCAACCTGGGTTAAACACATTCATGTCGATGGGGATTTGACCATTTAACGAAAGGGCCGGCCGGCAGTCGTACCAGCAACTGCTCTACCTCGTTCTCCCTTTCTGTTGTTATATCTCCACATTTCATTAGCCTTTCCTTTTATTGCTCCGTGGTGAAGGTGTTACGAACGAATATGTCGTGATCCCGCATACCGGCGTTCGAAACACACGATATGGCAGCAGACCGTGTTGCGTAGGTTTGTTAAGAAATGGTATGGATACCGATCGTTCAGAAAGCAACGGGAAACTTCTGAACGTAAATTTGCCAAGAGATCACAACAGCAAAATATGCTGGTGTTGACTGGTAGCACTTGATCGTTCGTTTTTCTGCCTTTTCATAGTATTCTTTGCATTTTTCACAGAAACCACATTTCCACTGCCATTATGATCATCATCACCTTCAAAATAGAAAATGACACAAAGGAATGCATAGTCTTGATCGCCCATGCCAGCTCCAAAAAGATTATGCAGATTGGGACTCGCCTCTGAGTTAATGGGCCTAACCAATTGTAACCAATGCGGCGTCGTATTGGCTCCAGTGCGCTAGATGGGATTCGTGTCTCTGGCAGACCACAAAGCAAAGCATTGTTGTGAAACGTTACGTGCGTCTGGCTTCAGTTATATTATCCTTAGCTGATTGAGTAAACAGTTTTGTCAACATTGTGGTTGGACAAATAGAACCAATTTTCTCCACAATGCTTCCCATTTAATAGAATTGGCCACTTAGAGCTATTGGGTGCAGAGGTTTAGGAATATTTGCCGGCTAATGGGAAAGCCTGTTCCGCAGCAGGGCATTCTGTTCAATGATAAAGAAATATTTTAATTGTGAGTACACAGCACACCAGAGAGTCATGGCAGAATTGTGGCTAAGCGTTCGCCTGCCAGCCCCGTGGTCATATGGTTCGAATCCACATAAGAACGGATTTTTAAAATTTGTTCCAAAGTCAAATGCGCTATCTCGTAACACCAAAATCACAATATACAAAACACTGATCAGACCAGTTGTGCTGTATGGCTCTGAAACCTGGAGTACAACGAAAGGAGACGAAGCTTTGCTACAAACCTTTGAGAACAAAGTTTTAAGACGCATCTTTGGACCCATTAGGGATACCCAAAGTGGAGAGTGGAAAAGAAGAAGTAACAAAGACATTTATTATCTGTTTAAGTCCCCGTTAATCACTGGTATCATGAAGGCTAATAGACTACAATGGCTGGGGCATATAGAAAGAATGGAAGACAATAGGGAAACAAAACTTGCTTACACTCAGGAAATAAATGACCGTAGACCCCGAGGTAGACCAAGAAGGCGGTGGAAAGAGAATACATATGCAGACCTACAAGCACTTGGAATCAGACGAATGGAGACGGATTGTATCTGCAGCAAAGAACCTCAATGGCTCGGAACGCTGAAGAAGTTCCAAAGTCGACGTAGCATACACTGGGTAACAGGAAATGGTTTAGGAAGGAAAGGTCATGGACTTGATACTGAACACATAACACATCGATTGCTATTTGCTCTATAAAAATACATTTTCACAGGAGTTACACATACTAACTGTTTTCTCTGTGTGTTGTTATATGCTGCTGCAGCCATTATTTATCTTATCTATACAAATATGGCCGGTCTACGTGGCGGAGGAGTTAAGTACATTGTTCGTAATCCCGTATACTCTTGTACGGAACACAGCGCGAGATTCGTCAGCGGATTGCGTCGCGTTGGTTACTTACGGAGGGTATGTGAGCCGGTTGTTCAGAAAGCAATGACAAACTACTGAACGTAAAACTTGCCAAGACATGAAAAGCAGCTGAAAAGTGCTGGTGTTTACTGCAATGTCCTGTAAAGGATATGCGAAAGAGAAAAACATAACAATATGAGCATAGCCTACGATGGGTAGCTTTGTGGTATTCTGTTGTGATAATTTGGTGTGTCCAGTGTGTGCCGCGTGGTTACACACCCGCTTCACACGCGTGATACGGGACTGTTTCCGGATCCGGTCAGGGATATGCACTACTGACGAGCTCAAATGAGGGCGAAACTCGAGTCTAGTGCTTCCATATTGACGTGGATAGGCCTTAGGTTCATACCAGAATGCGATCAGCGTTGCCAGTAGTGGGTTGTGCTCAATATTTAAATAACAATATGGGTCAAGATCAAAATGCCCAATGCGCCTTATCAGTCAACCGCAGAAATATATTTTTTTTTTATAGCTGCTTGTGATGTCTTGGCAAGATAACGTTCACTAGTTTGCCATTGCTTTCCGAAAGACAGCTCTTATACCATTTTATAAAAACCAACGGGAGGCGGTCTGCTGCCAAATTTCCCGCAGCTATGTTTCGAACGCAGTATGCTGGATTACAAACTGTGTCTTTAACCCCTTCGAAACAGAGCCGATTCCGATGCGAATAATTTGTGTAAAAGGGTTCTTTACTATCTGCAGCATGTGCCATACCGATAAGCGTGGGCGGTCATGTTTGGCCATCTCACACCATCACCAGAGTCGTGGATCAGCTCTGTGCTCAAGGATTGGTTTTCGAATTTGCGTCGTTGAGACCAAAAGTTCACATTTGTCACCGGAGGGCCCTATAAATCATCGCTGGAGCAACGGAGTTCGTGTTGTGGTAATTGATCTTGGCAGGTGGCTTGCCGATCTTCTGAGAACGACCAAGCCAAATGGTGTAAAGCTGTGCAATGAAGTCAATCTTCTTCTCTTTATCTTTTAACCCTTATCCTTGGATATTATAAATTTCAAAAGACACATACACGCAAACATGACAATGTTGGACAATATTCGTCATTAAATGGTTTTGTTGAAGATACTGTTTACAAACAACTTCCATTCTTCTTCATCTGATTTCATCATCATCATGTGTGTCGTGTCCTCCTTTAAAGTGTCGTCCCTGGAGTGAGGAGATCCGACACCCACATTATAATATTATTTTTTTTCCCCCTCAATATTCTGGAGAATCCACCAGCTTCCGTCCAACACACTCCATCAGCCTATGGACACCTTTTCCTATCACTCTCACACTGTCGTACTATGCCCCCTTCTCATACTTCCCCAACGCAACATACTCAACAACTCTTACTTCTAGAAATTAATAAAGATTAATTTATTAAAATAAAAGTGTAACGTGTATGAGACGTGTATGCGAAGAAAATGTGTGACGTGTTCTATAAAGTGTAGAGAATCTGACTCTCAGACATCAGATCAGTCCGCTGATCACAGCAAAGATAGACCACAGCACGTTACTTCAGAACAAGTACGTCTCACCCGTTGCCGGAACCATCCTGCCGGATACTGCTTTGCTTCTGTAGACCTCTGGTAATCCCATTTCATGAACATGAGAAATAGACACCGGTGGTATGAACAGTTACTTATGGACCGGATTCACTCTACACAATGTCCGTTCCTAATGTTCTCTAACCAACTGCACAAGTTCTTTTCTAGTGTTTACACAGTTAGTAAAGTTAAGTGTTAGTCGACAGATCATCCTCGTTGCACATCGAACCATTCAGTCCGCAAGTGCTAATTACTAATGTTAATTGTTACTGTACTAACACTAGTTACTCTTAACCGGTTCTCGGTTCGTTACCACTGTTTAATGCTGTATGGTGCAACTGTAATCTTCACTATGTTGGGTGAATCAACCTCCCTCTAGCTTTTAATCACGTCTGTAAGCAATCTTTATTGATTGCCGAACTGGTGTTCTTCCGACTGGGATTTTCTTCCTTCCCAAAACTTTATTGAGCTTCCTTGGATCTGGTAGGGAACCTAGGATAGAAACAACACACCTGGTGATAGTACTAGTTCATGATTCTTTCGGCTGAGTGTAAGCCTATCACCTTGCCTAATGATCGTTAGCTAACTAGACTTAGTCATAGAGCAGATTAGCTACCCACCTAGAGTCGAATCAGGTTATGACAAAGAAAAAATCAGCAAACAGAATGTGGAACCCCTCCCACAAGGGACACCTACGGGAAATCCCAATTATCCCTCATTACTCAATTCTCAACTAGTAAAGCTTATCAACACTTCACTAATCTATTCTAGCTAACAGAGTCAAGTATCACTTCCCTACTCTAGCTAGTTTCCACTAACAGTGCTAATCATCACACTATAGTTTAACAAGGCTACTGCCTAAAGTAATTATAACGAATATATTATAATAGGTTATACCTTAAATGGCACCACTGCAGTCCTATCAATCATATCTACATCTGCCATTATAGGCACGTGTAAAATTAAGTCACTAATTAACACACGGTAGATATTATTTCCACTAGGCGCTGCCGTGCCCTGGCACTCTGACTAAAGCATAATTTCAAGTCCTCCCTAGCTGGTCACAACTAGAGTTTATATGGCAAACTACCAAAGTTGTCCACGTGACTTTATCCTCTTCTCCCCCACACAGGTGTTATTTGGACATATCAACCATTTGCAAGGATCTATTTTTCCGGGCTTAAATCCTGTCAAAGTTGTCAGTAATTGTTAAGATTCTCAAAACAAGCCAGCGAATTTTATGACGACTTCCAACAAACAGTTGCAAATAACCCCGTCAAACTCTTCATGTTCCGGAAACCAAGAATTGACATATGTACTGTTTTCTCCCTACTAAGTACTTCCGTTTTACATCTGCCATTGTGATCTCACGGCTTCCATCTGCATTCAAATGTTGACAAACTTGTCAATCTTCTGTTCCGTGGTGACAATATATGTGATTCTAACTGGTAATGAACTGCCAACTCGGTGTATCCCTTCCTTCTCACTCAACACCAAATGTGTAGATGGGCTGACCCCACTGCTTCCATTTACATTCAAATGTAGACAAACTAATCAAGGCGATGCCAGGACCTGTCACCATCAACACCGACCGTTCCAAATCCGTTATAGATGTACACGTGCAGCTACAAATATTGTCCTGAGATTTTGACATCCGCGGTGTTTTTCCAGTTAGTAAAATAATGGTGCTGAAAATACACGCCAAGCAAACGTCGGGAATATTTATCTGTTTAACTCATGGCAATCTCGCGACATAGGCCCCCTCTTAAGAGAGTAGTCCATCTCACTCTCCTCCACCATGAGTTAAATCCAGATAATTCATTCCTCTTCTTCAGGAGCTGGGTGTCTTGACAAGAAATCCGCTCCAACATTTTCCTTCCCAGGAATGTACTCTACTGTGAAATTATACGGTTGAAGTAACAACGACCACCGCATCAAACGTGCGTTGAGCTTCTGAGAAGTAGCCAGGAACATCAGGGGCTGATGATCCGACTGAACCCGAAACTTAACTCCATACAAATATGGCTGAAATTTTTGCACTGCCCATACGAGGGACAAGCATTCTCTCTCGACGGTTGAATAATTCCTCTCCGCCGGTAGAAGTTTCTTACTTGCGTATGCTACAGGTTTCAAAACCGAAGCATCGTCTTTTCCTTCCTGTAACAAAGCGGCTCCAATTCCAATCGCACTCGCATCTGTTCTCAACACAAATTGTTTGGAAAGGTCAGGGAGCTGTAATACAGGTTTGCTGACCAAGGCCTCCTTTAACTGACTATAGGCATTCTCACATTCTGGTGTCCAAATGATTTGATCCGGTAATCCCTTTTTCAAGGTTTCGGTCAACGGAGCTCCCAGTTCAGTGAAATGTGGGATAAATTTGTGGTAGAACCCACACAACGAGAGAAAAGATCGCACATCCTTCTTCGTTTTTGGCCTTGGTGCATTTCTGATTTTCTCCAGGTTCTTCTCTTCTGGAACAATGTGTCCTGGAGTGATGGTGTGACCTAGAAATTCCAGAGTCTGGTAACCAATCATGCACTTGGTTGGACGAGCAGTAAGCCCTGCTTCCTTGAGCCTATTAAACACTCTCTCCAAGGATTGTAAGTGGTCATCCAGGCTGTCACTGGAAATCAGAATATCATCCATGAATGAGATGATGGACGGATCCTGTAACGGATCTAGTAAAGTCCTCATCATGCGTGTAAACACACTAGGTGCATTGCTGAGTCCAAAGGGCATGACCTTGAATTCGTAGTGTCCACTGGGTGTACTGAAAGCTAACAGTGGTCGAATCTCCGGTTTGACTGGTATCTGATAGTACCCCCGACTCAGATCCACCTTTGAAAAGTACCGAGCCTTATGGAGCCTAGCGAATAACTGAGTTGGATTCGGCAAAGGTTCCACCTGAAACTGTGTATGACTGTTCAGCAGTCGGTAATCTATACACAACCTGTGTTCTCCACTTGGTTTGCGTAACAAAACTACCCCCGCATTGTATGGGGATGTGGATGGTGCAATCACGTCATCCTCCAGCAGTTTTTTTATTTCCTCCTCCAGGGCCTTTTCTTTAGAGAATGGCACTGGGTAAACCTTCTGAGCGAACCGGCTCCTGTGTGGTCAAAGTCATCTCAAACTCCACCAACCTCGTTCGTCCAGGTTTATCAGTCAGTATCTCCTTATGAGACTTGAGAACCTGGGTTATCCTTTCCCTCTCCTGGGAGGTCAGATCAGGGTTCACTTGTACATCCCTATAGGTTTCCTGGTGTACTAAGGGATATTCCCTGCCCTCGCTGGTTCCCACTTCTGTCTCCACTGCAACTGCCATTGCCATGAGGTGAGCTGCCTTGTCTCCGGGTCTCTCTTCGTATTTCCGCAAGAGATTGATATGGAAAATCTTCGACTTTCCCCGGATCCGGATCTGATAGTTGGTTCTGGATATCACCCTTTCCACGGGAAATGGTCCTTGCCAACCTATCTCCAGTTTGTTGTTTCCCGTTGGGAGTAGCAACAAGACTTTATCTCCCACCTCTAGAGATCTTTCTTTAGACCTACGGTTGTAGTAAGCCGCATGTCTTTTCCTGGCCTTTTTCAAGTTTTGATTTGCCAGAGTCCATCCCTTGTGGAGTTTTTCTTTCAGTTCCTCCACGTATTTGTAGGATGAGATCACTTCTTCTGACGTCCCCTCTTCAGTCCAACTCCTCAACATGGCTTCCAACGGTCCTTTGATTGGACGACCAAACAGCAACGTAGCGGGTGGTAGTCCTGTTGAGCCATGAGGAACTTCCCGATAGGCAAAAAGTGCTGCTGGGATATATTCATCCCACCTATCAGGTTTTTCCTGCGCTAATTTCCTGAGCATTGTCATCAACGTGCCGTTGAAACGCTCTACTTGTCCATTGGCTTGAGGGTGGTAAGGGCTGGTATGTATGTGGTTAGAGTGAAACACCCTAAATACCTCCTCCATGAGTTTTCCACAAAACTGAGATCCATTGTCCGTCAGAATTTTGATCCGGAAAGCCTAATCTGGTAAAGGCCTCCATCAGTGCGTCCGCCACTCTTTTCGAGTCAATCGTGGTCAACGGTATAGCCTCACCCCACATTGTACAGCAATCCACCATTGTGAGTATATACATGTTCCTCTTCCTAGTCCTGGGAAGTGGACCCACGATATCGATGGCTACCCTCTCGAAAGGAGAGTTCATGATGGGCATCTCACCCAACATCACCGGTGCTGTCCAGTGTTTCGGTGCCACCCTCTGGCACTCAGGGCATGACTTCACATACCGACGCACATCATCTGTCATTCCCGGCCAATAGTAGTGGCAGGAAATCCGCTGCATGGTGGCGGCAATACCCATGTGTCCACTAAAGGAGATGGTATGCCCCATATGAAGAATCTGGGACCGATGAGCTTTTGGGACGACCAACTGACCGTATAGGTTGTCTCCCCTTCCTGCTCTCCTGTAGAGTATCCTATTCTTCATGTAGTACTGCCCCCGTCCTGGTGGATCAGCACTTTTCTGCAGCTTTTTGTAGCAAGGACGTAAAGTATCATCCTCACTCTGGGCAGTTCGTAGCTCCCCCGGCATTGGGTTAGTCACAATTGCGTCTGCCTCTTCCGTTTTCGCCTGAGAGCGAGTCTGCATTGCTCCCATATGAATAGGCTCCCTGGGCATTCCCAGAAAGACATACCGGCAACCTAGGATGACTGGAAAAATGGGATCGGTCAATACAGCGGCCTTGATGGTGCCGGTGACGTACCTTGACCGAATCTCCACATTAGCAATGGGCAACTTCATGACTACAGCACTCTTCTGTGCAGGCTGTATATCCAATGTTTCACCTGTGAATTGTTCTGGATGTACTAGATCCGCAGAAATCACGGCCTCCCCGTCCAGTCCTGTGTCGTATAAACACTCCACTTGACGACCGTTAACCTCTACCAATTCCACTACAGGTGGTTTTTCCTGGTCTGGAGTCTCTTCCTCGGTCTCGACCTGTTCGGTGGGCTCCACCTTAGGTTTTCCCTGAGCACACGACGAATTGAGTGTCTCCTGACTTTCCCCTGCAGTCAATAGCATTGTGCGTGTTTGACTTGCATTCGTTGCACCATTTCCCTGTCCTAGATTTTCTATTGTCGGACTTGAATGAGCTCTCCTGGTGGCGAGCTTCCTTGTTGACCTTGGCATTTTCCGTGACAACCTCCTTGGAAGTCACTTGACATGCTGCAAAATGAGGGTTCTTAGCCTTCGATTTGCAGTCCCTCGTATTGTGAGAGGGTGACTTACAAATTGAACACCACTTCTCCGACCACGGTCGTTTAGGTGTAGAGCTTGAGGTGCTCTTGCTTCCCTCCTTCTTCTTCTCTGAATTATCCTCTGATTTTTGCACATAAGGTTCCCACTTTTTGGTTCCTGAGTTTTTGGCTTTCTTCTTGTCATGTTTCTCTTGACTTTTGGTGTTGGTGGAAAGGTTTTCCCCTGCCCTCCCCATGTACCTCGACGAACCGTTCTGCTAATTTATTCACGAGGTCAATACGTTCCGCTCCTTGTTCTCCCAGGAACGTCCTGAGAGGTTTAGACATTTGCTTCTTCAGCTGGTCGACCACCATGAGCTCTTCCAGACTCTCATAGTCATGTGCGAACCCAGCCAAATCCATCCACTTATGGAGATAAGATTTAAGACGCAAACTGTAGGCGGCAAACAACTCTCCCGGTTCTCGTTTCGCTGCTCGAAATTTTTTCCGGTAGGTATGCGATGTAACCTCGAATCGTTTCAGCAGAGCCGTCTTTAATTCATCATAATTGTTCTCATGTCCTGGTGGCAGGCGAGTATAAACCTCGTATCCTGTCCCGCGTAATCCCTGGGATAGCTTAAGATTCCATTTGTTACGCTCCAGACCCATAGCAACTGACATAGCCTCGAAGCGTTGAAGGTATTGGTCAATCTTCTCTTTGTCCTCCTCGTAGACCGCTAAAGGAAACTTCATAGCATGGTACCCATGTCCACCTACTGGTGTTGATCCTGGGATGGAGGAACCTCCAACTGCTCCCTCAGTTTCTCCATTAGATTGACTCTTCAACTCGAGTTCCCTCATCCGGTACTCGTGCTCCCTTTTCTGTGCTTCCTGTTCAGCTTCTAATTTCCTAGCTGCTTGCTCAGCTTCAAATTTCCTAGCTGCTTGCTCAGCTTCCAATTTCCTAGCTGCTTGCTCAGCTTCCAATTTCTTAGCTGCTTGTTCCAACTCCATCCTTCTCAATTCCAGCTCGGCCTTTCGATCATCCCTTTCTGCTTGACGATACTCTCTCTCCACTTCCTGTATGTAATCCGTTAGAGCAGACCCCGCCAATCCCATTTCTTCCCCCCTTTCCTTTAATTCTAACGTGCTAAGTTTAGGGGTGGCCATTATACAGAGAGGTAAGCTAGCAGGTCTAGTACAATATAACTGCAAATTACTATACCGATATATGAACAAGTACTATAAATCTCGATATTACCACACACAGTACATTCACTCAGTGACAAGAGTAGAATCAGGACCACAGACCTATGCAGACGTGTGAAGTGTGAACAGGTAAGATATTAATCCTAACCCCTATCCACATTCACTCTAGCTGGATTCTCCAAAATGATATCTCCCTTTTATAACTAAGGATCCCGTGTCAAAAGACCCCGTTGTCAGAAGATCCCCCTGTCAAACGTTCCTGCTTGCAGGAGATCTCGCTGTCCAAGGATTCCGTTTACGGGAGATCTCGCTGTCCAAAGATCACGTTTACGATAGATCCCACTGTCCAAATATCACGTTTACGAGAGATCCCACTGTCCAAATATCACGTTTACGAGCCCCCAGTAATGTCGTGTCCTCCTTTAAAGTGTCGTCCCTGGAGTGAGGAGATCCGACACCCACATTATAATATTATTTTTTTTCCCCCTCAATATTCTGGAGAATCCACCAGCTTCCGTCCAACACACTCCATCAGCCTATGGACACCTTTTCCTATCACTCTCACACTGTCGTACTATGCCCCCTTCTCATACTTCCCCAACGCAACATACTCAACAACTCTTACTTCTAGAAATTAATAAAGATTAATTTATTAAAATAAAAGTGTAACGTGTATGAGACGTGTATGCGAAGAAAATGTGTGACGTGTTCTATAAAGTGTAGAGAATCTGACTCTCAGACATCAGATCAGTCCGCTGATCACAGCAAAGATAGACCACAGCACGTTACGTCAGAACAAGTACGTCTCACCCGTTGCCGGAACCATCCTGCCGGATACTGCTTTGCTTCTGTAGACCTCTGGTAATCCCATTTCATGAACATGAGAAATAGACACCGGTGGTATGAACAGTTACTTATGGACCGGATTCACTCTACACAATGTCCGTTCCTAATGTTCTCTAACCAACTGCACAAGTTCTTTTCTAGTGTTTACACAGTTAGTAAAGTTAAGTGTTAGTCGACAGATCATCCTCGTTGCACATCGAACCATTCAGTCCGCAAGTGCTAATTACTAATGTTAATTGTTACTGTACTAACACTAGTTACTCTTAACCGGTTCTCGGTTCGTTACCACTGTTTAATGCTGTATGGTGCAACTGTAATCTTCACTATGTTGGGTGAATCAACCTCCCTCTAGCTTTTAATCACGTCTGTAAGCAATCTTTATTGATTGCCGAACTGGTGTTCTTCCGACTGGGATTTTCTTCCTTCCCAAAACTTTATTGAGCTTCCTTGGATCTGGTAGGGAACCTAGGATAGAAACAACACACCTGGTGATAGTACTAGTTCATGATTCTTTCGGCTGAGTGTAAGCCTATCACCTTGCCTAATGATCGTTAGCTAACTAGACTTAGTCATAGAGCAGATTAGCTACCCACCTAGAGTCGAATCAGGTTATGACAAAGAAAAAATCAGCAAACAGAATGTGGAACCCCTCCCACAAGGGACACCTACGGGAAATCCCAATTATCCCTCATTACTCAATTCTCAACTAGTAAAGCTTATCAACACTTCACTAATCTATTCTAGCTAACAGAGTCAAGTATCACTTCCCTACTCTAGCTAGTTTCCACTAACAGTGCTAATCATCACACTATAGTTTAACAAGGCTACTGCCTAAAGTAATTATAACGAATATATTATAATAGGTTATACCTTAAATGGCACCACTGCAGTCCTATCAATCATATCTACATCTGCCATTATAGGCACGTGTAAAATTAAGTCACTAATTAACACACGGTAGATATTATTTCCACTAGGCGCTGCCGTGCCCTGGCACTCTGACTAAAGCATAATTTCAAGTCCTCCCTAGCTGGTCACAACTAGAGTTTATATGGCAAACTACCAAAGTTGTCCACGTGACTTTATCCTCTTCTCCCCCACACAGGTGTTATTTGGACATATCAACCATTTGCAAGGATCTATTTTTCCGGGCTTAAATCCTGTCAAAGTTGTCAGTAATTGTTAAGATTCTCAAAACAAGCCAGCGAA